>JPYR01000332.1:29776-70014 GCA_000775305.1 Belgica antarctica
TTCTCGTAAATTTAGCGTCAATCCGTGAATCGAGATGTGGAAAGGTCGAAGCCTTGAGATGATAACAAAACAGCTTGTATCAGTTCATTAACATTGTTGTCAAGTTCTACGCCACGCGAGAGCGAAACTCAAGTGGCATGTCTGAAGATGAAAGCGTCAGTGCTACAGTTAGTAGTGATTTGTTTACACATGAATGCACATTTCATGAACAGACCTCCGAGAGAATCGTTTCCCGATCGTGAGTGAGCTGTACCAGGAACAGTTTTAAAGGTGGACGCAGGTCAACCGTTGCGAGTTTTGCAATTTCTCCGAAGCGGAATTCACCGCAGGACCCTTCGACCAGCCCTGCTCAAACTCGATCTGCCTGGAAAGTGTAAAAATGTCGATTGAATTAATTAAATCGATTCGAAGCACCGAAATCACAGCTCAATTAAATCGATAATTCCATCACCTTTTCAAGCGGAATTACCGGAGCGCTCTTTAAGGTAAAGAATCCTTGAGATGAAGCAAAAAAATAATAAACATTATCGCCCAGTAACGATCCTTTGTTCATCAGTCATTGTGTAAACAATTCCGGAATGGAATTCTCGCATTAACAGGTTCTGCTAACAGACCGGCTGATTAGGCTCCCGTTTATTTCCAATAGCAACGAGCCGAAGCCACATTGGTCACAGTAATTGTTCGAGAAGCAAACCTCCCCGAAGAAGTCGGTTCCACACCCGCGCTCCATATACGGCTGGAAATTAATTAGAAACCAACCAGTTCTTGTCGATTTTTTTTGCGGCCGAACGTTTCCTGGATGAGTTTGCGAATTCTAATTGCGAGAACATGACCTGAAATCTATGCTATTGATCGATACCTCGCACATGAAGCATTTTATCTCTCGCGTCTCGAAATACCAAATGCAAGTCAAGTACAAATAAACAAACGGACAACCGGCGTTTTCATGCTCTGTAACGTGATTAATTAATAAGGAAATAACAAGACACGATTTTGAGCTTAAGCAGGACAAAGGGCGATGGTTAAATGACGTCAAGTGATGACTTGCTGTTAGGAACACGCACGAATTTGCAAACGTTCAGCTGGTAAAGTTAAAAATCTGCTTTAAGTGAATTAATTTCCGCATATAGGAAACCTTGTCTAGCGAACCAGCTGTGACCTACACCACGAACCCACCCCTAATCTGTCCGCATTGAGCGATGATATTTCTTCTCGCGCGAAGATTTTTTATATTTGATCTTTTTTCTTCTCTTTCCTCTTGTTAAACCCGATCACACAATTGGTTCGATCGCGATGGAATCTTGTAACAGTAACTAGGCAATGCTCATTCGCTATGCGAATCACGACTTACAGTCAGCCGGAGTCGTTGTCGAGAGACACGGCGGGTTTCGTGAGATGTTCTATGTCCTTATTTAGGATGTTGTTCAATTATCATCAGCATACTAATCTTCCGACATTAGTCACTTCATAAATAATCTTATTTGAAAGCATTTTCTCAGCGTGCTGCTGTGGCTTGTGTTGATGGTTGAGGATTTTAAGCTGATCAGGTTTTTTGTTCTCCCGCTTCGGTTTTGCTTCGCTTGGTTTTTAAATCACAGACGGAGATAAGAAGTAGTTCCTTCATTGTTTGCCTTTTGCGAGCGGTTCTGAGTAAGCAACAACCGTCTAGGGCAAGGTGGGATTGCTGGTTTAATGGAGGGCAATCGAGTGACAAGTTGGCATGATTAATCACTGTTGAAACTCTCCACCGTAAAGATTAATATTCACGCGTAAATATTTTGACACCGCTGCTGCTTCTGCTAGATGGCTTTGTGCAAACAGAATCACGAGAAAGAAGTCTTCTATATTTATTGAAATTTCATTATTGTAAACACCGTCAATCGAATACTCGCGCAGCAATCAATTTACGACCGACAATCATCGCAATAAATGACTCAGCGTGAGAACTGCGTTCCTAAATGCTTTGTTGTTTGTAGGTCATCATCGATATTTGTTTGAAGTACGCCACACACTTGAAGTGAAAGAGAAAGAAATCGTCAACCAGAGTAGTTGATATCGGGAAAAAAACAATCTCAAAGACTTGACTTAACGGTCCATTGTGTCTGCTTCAGTTTCGAGACAACGTGCTCGCGTCAAAATGTTTTCAAGCCGCGAAAGGTTCCGCGCGCCTGTAATTACTGTTTTGTTTAAAAAAGGCATTGTATGTTCTTTGTCATAATAAAACGGTCTCGAGTCCATAATTCGCTCAATTAAGCTGGATTTCGACTGAGTTCCGTTACTTTTTAATAACTTGCGACTGACAGGGGCGATTGAGAGACAAATGCAAAGCCTTGCTTCAGATATCGCCGAGAAATCTCTTGAGTCGATTGCCCCCGACTCAAAAACTTGAACTTCCCAACGAAATTTTCGCGCATTCACATTGCGTCACAGCGCAGAAAACTCGTTTCTCCAAGATAGCAAAGTTCAATGTCGACGAGATGATGTAAAAACAATGCCAATGACTTATGATCTGTGCTGTCACAACGAATCAATAGCGCTGAGTTCGTTCACACCTCTTATGCTTTAAGTGAAAAACTTATTGCGGGTGAAGTGAAAGCTGATGAACCCTAATGAGAACGGCGCTCGTCGCTGTGCGTGTGTTGACTCTAGCTCTTGTGGATAAATCCTCGCGTTCTAATTGAATCTGAATAGAAAACCATTAGACTCCGCGCATAATTGGTATAAAGAGCCGTCATTAGCATTAGTATCGATGTCAAGAAACTTTTTATTGAAGATTGTAGTGTTTGAATAAAATTGTGTGATGAGTGGGGATTGTGCGGATGTTAGGTCGACCTCACTGGAAGAATATCTGCCGTGTCCATGTCTCTTAAAGACTAAAGAATATGTTAAATTTTTACGTCTCTTGAAGACAGGACTCTTAAATAAATGTCGTGACTGAGGAACGCCCCCCCTCAACGATAATTAACATTCACAAGATTTCCTTTCTAAGAACAATCATCAACCGAGATCACAGTTAATTAATTTTTTTTGCTATCCCACAGACTGATTACCATTATTCTTCTTGTTTGCAGACGCTGATTGATGTGTTTAGATGCTTCATCTGCATGGAAAAGCTTCAAGAAGCTCATCTTTGTCCTTTCTGCAGTAAACTTTGTTGCTATGGCTGCATCAGTCGATGGCTTGTGGAGCAGCGCAAGGTAATTGAAAAACGAGCGCCCGTTGCGAAAATGATTTAACAGACTTTGTATCAACAGCAATGTCCTTACTGTCGAGCGCCGCTGCACGTCCACGAGCTCGTGAACTGCAGATGGTTTGAAGAAGTAGCTGTGCAAGTTGAAAATCTTCAGATAATGGCCAATAAATCGTCTGTCATGAACAATCTCAACGACAAGGACCTCTGTCCGACACACAACGAAGAGAAATTGTCGGTGTACTGTTGGACATGCAAAATTTGCATCTGTCACAAGTGCGCTTTGTGGGGCGGGACTCATTCGAACCACACGTTCAAGCAGCTCGAGCTTGTCTACGAAACTCATCTGTCACAAGTGAAGGAAGAAGTTAGTCAGCTGAGATCTCGTTTGGTCGAGCTTGTCAGCTTCGTTTCGGACGTGGAGCAAAACGTGGAAGTTGTTCGTGGCTCGAAGGACGAGAAAGTTCGCGAGATACGAAACGCGGTGGAATTGATGGTCAGCCGACTTGACGCGCAGTTGAAAGTCAAACTCATCAGCTTGATGCGACAGAAAAACGCGCTGACGCTGGAGACAGAACAATTGGAACATCTCTTGCTGGAAATCGAACATCAATTGAATTCTTGTTCAAGGTTTGATTCATGAAACGATAGCGTCGTGCATGTAATTACTCAATTGTCCGTTACAGATCTCAATTAATCAGCAAGTCACCAGATCTCTTGAAAATGATCAACCAGGTTCGATCGAAGCCAATGTCGAGCTACTCGTGCACACCAGTTCCAGCCGATTTTGTCAGCGAAATCGTTCCAACATACGACACGGGCGTGTTTCTCATGAAGAGCTTCACGAAACTGCAGCAGAAGGGTGACGCAATCTATTCGCCGCCGTTGCATGTTAACGGTCTGTGCTGGCGACTGAAGATATACCCGAACGGAAATGGGAGCGTCCGCAAGGAATACTTGAGCGTTTTTCTCGAGTTGAGTTCGGGTTTCCCGGAAATCAGCAAGTGAGTTGTCATTAAATTTCTGCATTTAACTTACTAATTGCAATTTTCTACCCTCAGATACGAGTACCGCGTGCAGATGATCCATCAAAACTCGACGAAAATAATTCAGCGCGAATTTGTGTCCGACTTTGAAGTTGGCGAATGCTGGGGCTACAACAGATTCTTCCGTCTCGATCTGCTTGCCGAGGAGGGCTACTTAAACACTTCAAAAGACGCGCTCGAACTTCGATTCCAAGTCAGAGCTTCGACATTCTTCCAGAAGTGTCGCGATCAACAGTGGTACATCAACCAGTTGTTGCGTCAGCAGTCGCAGAACTTGTCGCAGATCCGAGAAGTGAAAGACCGATTGGAGCGAGAACAAATGAAGAATATGTCGTTGTCGCAAGCGAACGCATCTGACATGGGAAAGCTTTCCAAGTTGAAGATGCTGAAGGACAACGGTGACGACATGCTTGTAATTCAGCAGCAGCAAGCCATATTTAACGACGCCACTAGCTTCAGCAACCTGACTGAAGACTTGCGCAAGCTCAGCAGCGATGCAAGTCGGCACCGCCATAGATCATCTCACGTCAACGACAGCCATGAATCATCAAAGAAGTCTGAATCAGCACATAAGCCGTCCGATCACTCGAAATCATCGAAAGCAAAGACCAGCACTAGCGCCACCGCATACTTTACTGTGCCAATGGAGTCCAGGCCGACAACCACGACCACCCTCGCCATCTCATTCTCATCTCCAAACCTAGCCACGAACACTAGCTTCAGTTCCGGATCAGACTCATCGGAATTCGACAGTGCTTGCGGAGTGTCAAGTGTCGTTAAAGTTCAGAATCTTCTTGACGATGTGTGCTCAATCGACGACAACGATCATAACGAAATGGAATCGTTGAACTTAGCAGGCGAGAACGACGTTGAGTATGCCGAACTGACTCAGCGAATGATTCCGCCGTCCCAAAAAGTTAAAGTCGAGACAACCGAAGAGTCAGATCTCATGTTACTGAACCTGTTCAACGCATCGTCGCCTGCGAGCGCTGAAGCTGAAAGCTCGTCGTGCAACTCGTCTTCATCAGGTTCATCAAGCACTGCCCTGCGACCAATTTCAAGTGTCTTAGATCGCCACAACTTTTTAAACTCATCCGGCGCATCCAACGAACTCGGTTCATATGCAGCCTACGTGAACAACTTGGATCTGTCGTCGGAGCTCCAGCAAGATGCTGCCCATTCACTGCTTCCAGAAGTCAGTTGCCCCAGTCCTGTTTGGAAACCGGTGAGTGACATGTCACGATTTGTTCATCTTTCGTTCGTTTCCTTACAATTTTTATTTTCTTTTGTTCAAATTTATTTTTGATTCGTTTTGTGCATGACTCTCCAGCCGTACAAGAAGCATTTAAATGATTTCATGCATAACGTCAAACAAATGAACAACGACGTTAATAATGATTTAAACATGATGCCGTCCACTTCGTCGTCGCACAGTCCAAGCAAGCGCCATCAGAGGTCCTTGAGTCACAAGCGAATGTCATTCAATGAGAACAACGAGAACAGCATCGACGCTGACGAGATGGACCTTGCACTGTCGTTGGCCTTTCCCGATGACATGGACAACATGAAGAAGTACACGGACGACATTTGGCGGAAGACGCTTTCGTCAGATTGCGACCCGTCGATCCAGGTGTGGGAGAAACAGCCGGAAGCGAACAAAACACCGGCGATCGTGTGGCCATCGACGTCCAGCCACGAATTGTACAATGCACCCAAGAATCACTTTTACGGTGAAGAAATTTGGTCGAGCATGTCCGGTGGTAACATTTTCTTTCCAACATCCGGTCCGTCGACGTCAAGCGCCAGCACCAAAAGATTCTCAGTTGACTCGAAGAATCGCTTGTCGTTAGCGTCGCTTAGAACGTCGCTGTGCCGACAGAAAGCCGTTGAGAACTTGAACAATGGAAATGGTGCTCATGGATGCAACTCGAGTGCTGTCGACAACGATGAAGATTTTCTTCAGGTTTCTTGATTTTTTATTTGTTTATAAGTTTTAGTTATAATTCTGGGATTGTTTTGGGGGTTGAAGTTGTCTCGAAACTTGACATTAACAAAACTTTATCTCGACAGGCAATTTCTAACATGAGCTTTGACATTGCGTCAATGACCTCGCAAGAAGCAGCAGCTGGTTCGAGCAGCTCAAAAAGTGGCAAGAAATCAAAGTGAGTTGAACTTAATAAGCCTTCGATCTTCAGCAATTTCAACTAAATTTTCTCCTTCCAGGTCTGCCGAGCGACCAAACTCAAGCTAAATGTATCAATCATCAGATGTCATCATCATCATCATCATCATCATCAGATGTAGTCATAAAGGAAAACGAACTTTCGAATAGAAAATGAAAATTTATCATCGTCGTTAACATTTTTTGTGGGTCGAAGTCGAAATTTGCAAAAAGTTTTTAAGCGACAGCGATTTTTTGTTTTTCTGGAAATTCTAAAGTGTGCGCAAAGTAGATTAAACGAAGCGTCGGAATCAAAACGATTGAAAACTTAGGTGTAGATTAACATAAGGACGTGTTTTTGCCAATGTATGTGATATTTTCGATGAGACATAACAGGAAATTGAGAAATAAAAGATTTGACGTTTTCAAACTAGACATTTCGAAAATTCCGATTACTTTGAGAATCATTTTATCAGCTTTTGAATTTATTCTTAGCATTGAATTTGTCAGAATCGTAAACCTGAATCACAAATTGAGGGAAGTGCAGCGTCCAATAGCTCAACAGTTCATCTTCAGTGCGCCCCATCGCTTTTTCTATCACTGATGTTCTGTGGTGGACAGTCTGCAAATGGGAAATTGAATTAACACCTACAGCTTAGATAGTCGCTATGAAAACAACTCACCAAGTTTCTGATTGTTTTAATCAAGCCAATGATGTTAGGAAACGGAAGTTTGTCGTAGTTGATGCCTCTCAGCTCGTCGATGACATAGCGGTCAATGTATCCTCTCCAATCACTCGTGAATATTTTTCCAGAGTTTATTTTTAGCGAATCGTACAAGGCGACACATCGATTTGACTCCAGCCTTTTAGCGACCTCGACGATGAAGTGCAAAGTTTCGTGGGCGGACCAAAGGAAAGGATGAGTTTTGACGGCCTTGATGGATGGCCTACGATTCCAAGCTTTTGCAGTCATTTTGTTGATCAGCGCAACGCACAAGACGTCGTCCGATGTTCTCCACTTGATTTTTGACTTTTCAAGATTCTTTTCTGTCTGCAGTTGATCGCGAAGCTTGAGCAAAAGTTTTCCCAGCGATTCGACATCATCTTTCAAGTTTTCATCGTCAGCTTCCGCAATCGCGTCTCGGAAGTTGCTTATTTTGTAGATCACAGTGCTGCCTCTCATCACAACAGCAACATTCCTTGCCACCACACTTTTGTGCGAAATTCTCAGTTCGTGCATGTGTTCAAGGCCACTGCACATCTGCTTTAAGAACTCGCGCAAGTTGTTTGGCAGGAAATGACTCAATGATCGTTCGTAGTGTTCCATGGCTATGAAGTGCGTGCGTTTTTGACTGAAACTGAAGAAGTGATACAAGAAGTTTTCGTGGTGCTTCAGCTTTTCAGCGATTTTCATTTCAGCAGCCACTTGATCCTGGTCGGATCCAATCAATTTCACTGCAACTCTTCGTTTGTAGATCGACCCGCCAAAAATCAGCTCGAGATCTTCTTGGATGACTTCTTTTGCATTGAACTCGATGAACGTCTCCGTCGATTTGGGAATTTCAATTGGATACACTTTGCCCCGCGTTTTGTCTGCAATTTTCTCAATCGGCTTAGCATCGATCTCGAAAACATTTCTTCTTCGAATCTCTTCCAAGTTCCGTTCGACTTCGCATCGAGCGATTTCTTCCAGATCGTCCGAAGGGTCTTCGATTGGATTCAAATAATCCTTCAAAAACTGGATGATCCACTTGAATAATGCAAAAATCCATTCGATCGCCATTTCTACTTGCACAAAACTGAAATGAATGTTCATGCGACTTCTTCTTGTTGTCAGTTGTTCTTATAAGATTAACCGGTTTCAGGCAGACTTTTGGAGTGTCTTGAAAGTTTATTTTTTAAAGTTTCAGGATTGTCGTTGATAAGAGAATTTAAATTTCTTCTGAATCTTTGCAACTTGGTTAAGTTCAGTCTCAATGATTCGTCTATCCACTTAATAGTCCTACTAAAATCCTACTAAAATCATTAAAAGTTTTAAGCTCTCGTCCACTCAAACAAGCGCCAATGTCGAAGGTGCGCATTTCCTTCTAGCGAGTTTTTTTTTGTTGTTTACCAAAAATTATTTTCAAATCCATCGCAAATACGGCTTTTAAGCTTTCCAGCCGTCGAATAAGCACAGAAAGCACTAAACGCTCATCTTTCGCCATGGCTTCGATGAATGGTAAAATTCACTTCATTTAGTGTGGTTCCTGTCGAAAATTGGTAAAAATCAATTTCACTGAATTTTAGATAAAAACAAGGACTTGGCTGGCTGCAGCGATGAAAAGCCCGTCGAGAAACCAGAACCAGCGGAGAACCTGATGGAGAAAATCGCGAACTTCTTCGCTGACAAGCTGCACTTGAGTTCAGCTGACGATGACGACGACGCAGATGGGCGACAAGTGCTGGAGACTGTTGACATTCAGGGAGTCGTTAACGCCTTCAAAGCAGGGAAGTTCAAGAAGATTGTCACGATGGTGGGTGCCGGCATAAGCACATCAGCTGGGATTCCAGACTTCCGTTCCCCTTCCTCGGGGCTTTACCACAATCTACAAAAGTTCAATTTGCCATATCCAGAAGCGATTTTTGAGCTCGACTACTTCAAGAAAAATCCACAGCCATTCTTCAAGCTCGCCAAAGAGCTCTACCCCGGAACATTTAAGCCAACGCCTTCGCATTATTTCGTGAAAATTCTTCAGGACAAAGGGCTGCTGTTGCGTCACTACACACAAAATATCGACACACTTGAAAGGCTTGCGGGCATAGACCACGATAAGCTGGTCGAAGCTCACGGAACTTTTTATTCCAACCACTGCATCGACTGCAACGCGGAGTACTCGATGGAGTGGGCGAGGAAAGAAATCTTTGCAGACAGCGTTCCTTCGTGTACGAAGTGCAATTCGATTGTTAAACCCGATATTGTCTTCTTCGGGGAGAATTTACCAGAAAAGTTCTACGTTTTACCTAATCAGGACTTCAAGCAGTGTGACCTGCTGATTATTATGGGAACATCACTGACCGTCCAGCCATTCGCTTCCCTTGTTGATTATACAAGTGACCATGTAAGTGACAGGTCTGAAGAATTCTTTGAAACATTTTTCAATGTAAATTCCATTTTAGTGCGTTCGACTGCTGATCAATCGTGACAAAGTCGGGAAGAACAACAGCAGCGGCTTCTTAAGGTCAATGATGTTCGGCGAAGGCCTTTGTTTCGATCTGCCTGGCAACCATCGTGACGTCGCATACGAAGGCGATTGTGACGATGGCTGTTTGTATCTCGCCGAACAGCTTGGGTTCGGCGATGAACTCAAGGAGTTAGTGAAGCGTGAACACGCGAAGATTGACGGCGCCAACGTGGAAGAAAAAGCGGCGGAAGCTGAGGTTGACAAGGAAGTTGTCAATGAGAAGCCCGAAGAAGAAGCTTCCAAGGAGAAGCTGCTAAAGGATGAAGTTACCGGTGATACTTCCAAAAGTGCGCTGTAAAATGACAATAATAAAATAAAGTTGACTAAGCGTTTAACATTCAAACTTTATTTTCTACAAAAGCTTTCGTTTGCACCGTCGCAAGCGCTTTATTGAATACAACTCCACGATAAGCCCGGGGAACGTTCGCGTCCAAAACCTCAGAAGCCCGTCTTCTTCAGGTCCAGTGAAGCGTTCAATTTGGGGATTTGTGTGATGAACGGTCTGAGGGATCAATTAATTCAAAAACTGATTGATATTTCAACAAAAGTTCTTACCAAGTTTCTGATAGTTTTCAGCAAGCCAATAAAATCACTGTGTGGCAGGTAATTGTATTTATTATGTAGTATATTAACTATCTCTTCCACCTTACTTCGCCAGTCTGCTCCTTCGAGAATTTTATTGGAACAGCTTTCAAAAGAGCTTGCGATGAATTTGAAATTACACGCTTCGATGTCAGGTTCCATAAGTTTCACAACGTCAATGATGAACATCAAAGTCTCGTGAGCGGTCCAGAGGAACGGATGTTGCATGATACTCTTCAATGAAGGTTTACGGCTAATTTTCAAAAGAAAGTCGCCTAGAGAATAGTCGTCAGAAGGATCCCACACACCTTCATAGTTTTGAGATCGAATTGCGTACTTCATTTTACTATGCAATTGTTGTAGCAGAGTTGCCAAATGTCTGACATCATTTGCCAGCATAATTTTTGATGCTTGTGGAACTGCGTATTCAAAGTTTGCAATTTTGTACAATTTTTTGTTGCTGTTGATGGTGCACACAACGATGTTCGATGGGACAATCATGCGATGTGCAATGCCAAGTTCATGAAGGTACTCAAGTCCTTTGCCAACTTGTCTTGTAAAATCTCTTAAATCACTTGGAATGAACCCACGAGCTAATGTGCATTCATAGTGCTCTGTTACGATGAAGTTGTCGCCGTCTTGGAATTCGAAGAGGTGGTTGAGAATATTTTCATGGTGTCTGAGCTTTCCAGCAACTTCGAGTTCATTGGTGGCTCGTGAAGTTCTTTGTTTCACAGTCACCAGCTTCTTCCCAAAAATCTTACCAGAGAAGATTGGATTTGGATATGACTCGATGCAATGCATTTTCTCGATTCGCGGGTTTGTGGACTCAGGGAGTGTGGTGCGGAAGTCTAAGCTGTGTCCTTGAGTCTGAACAAACGAATAATTGGTGGGCATCTTTTCATCCCCCATTTGAGCAAAAATCGTTCCCATATCTCCTTGTTGATGATGGTTGGCTTTGATGCTTGAGTCACCGTCACTGGTATTCATTTCAAATCGGAAGTTTTCAGACTCGTATCCATCGTGAATCCTTTTGATTTCTTGGAACTTCCTTAAAATCTCAAGTCTGGCGATTTCTTGCAAATCTTTGTTCGTTGGTCTTATCGGATCGAAGTAAGCTTCAATGACACCGGTCAACCAAAAGAAAAAGTTGAAGATACGACTAAAAACCATCCTTAAATACATTTTTCTCTAACAAATTTGTTTCGCGTATTTATTTCTTGCTAATTTTTTGGTACATAAGATATTTATCAATTGCGCAAAATCTTGAGATATTTTGCACAATTTCTTCTTCTTCTTTTTTATTCAAATTACTCACGAGTCAACGGAATATATTTTTTCTTGAAATTTTTTGTATTTCCAAAGTATTTATTTTTTTATAGAAATGTTCTTTTGCATTCCTTGAAGTCTTTGACTGAGAATAATTCCACGACAAGAAAAGGAAATCTGAGAGTCCAATAATCCAACAGTTGTGATTCTGAGGGTCCAATTAATTTCACGATTTGTGAAGTCGTGTGGTGAACAGTCTATGGAAGGTAGCAAATTAAAGGGAATAGTATTAAACCACCATGAGGTTATGTTCATGGTGGTTTAATGAACAACACAACCATGAACATAGCCACCAAGAACAAAACCACCAAGAACAAAACCACCAAGAACAAAACCACCAAGATTCAAAATCGGAGAAACCGTTGAATTTTGAAAAACAACACATGGAAATTCACGCGCCCAAAATAAACACAACAACACCATCTCTTACCAGTATTAAGGAAATAAACGATTTTAATTTTGTCTTGGAATAAACCATGAGGGAGATGCTGGAACATCATTTCGCGTTGTTTCCGCTTAAAATAAGGTACACATAAACATACAAATGTTTATTGTTTATTGAACATTTGTAAACAACAAACATAAAACATGATTTCATGCTTCTGCTAGGAAAAGATGGTGTCATAAAAATAAATTTTAACGGTTTTCTTTCGATTTTGAACGGTGGTTTTCATCGATTTACACAAATTTCTGGTGGTTTTGTTCATGGCTGTTGTGTTCATGGTGGTTTGATACTATTCTCCAAATTAAAAACTTGAAAGTTGAATGTTTACCAAGTTTCTTATACTTCTTAACAAGCCAATGAACTCTTCAGAAGGACGATGATTTTTGTTTTTTTCTGTTAACTCGTCAACGACTTCTTCCGCCCTACTTCGCCAATCTTCTCCAGACAAAACCTTGTCGGAGCTGCATCTTAGAATTTTCTTAACAGTTCTGTGATCCCGAGGTTCCAGTTTTTTAACAACTTCAACGATGAACATCAAAGTCTCGTGAACTGTCCATATAAAAGGGTGTTGCTTGATTTCCTTCATTGAAGCAGGGCCTTCGGTCATTTGGATATTCAAGTCGCAAAACGAGTTTTCATCAGAAGTTTTTATCATGTCTTCATGTTCCCTAAAATTTCGCGAGTTTGTCCAAAAAGTCATCAAAACTTCTCCTAACGCTGAGATGTCATCTGCTTTAACTTTTTTTTTTGGTCCAGTAATTGCCTTTTCTAAGTTTGTGATCTTGAAGATGTTCCTAGTCGTAAATTTGCATTGAACGATGTTTCTGGCATCGATGAAACAGTGTGCGATCTTTAAATCATGCAGGTAACCAAGACCACTGAAAAGTTGCCTTGTTAAATCTTTTAGATCGTCGGGAACATAATTTTCATCCAACGAAATCTCAAAATGGTCCATCACCGTGTAAAATTGATTGTCTTGAGTAAAATCGAACAAGTGACCGAGAAAATTTTCGTGATGAATCAACTTTGAAGAGATTTTGAAGTCTTTGGTGACTGGTCGGATTGTTTTTCTGATTGAGACCAACTTCTTGCCAAAAATCTTTCCTGAGAATATCTCGTCGGGAAACTCTTGAATGCGGGAGTTGAACTTGATGTTTGGGTTTTGTGATTTGGGACTGGGCAGAGGCCCCTGCGCTTTAAAAGCCATATCACCACGCAACTTACAATGGTTGGTTGTATCTATTATTGTCTCGAAGCTTGTTAGCACAATCTTGAAAATTCCTTTATCGATGTAAATCCGTTCAATCTTTGCCAACTTTCTTGCGATCTCCTTTCTTGCAAATCTTTGGTCGGCGGCCTTATCGGATTGAAGTAAGCTTCAACGGACCCGGCAAACCTCCAGAAAAAGTCGAATATCTGTTCGAGAAACATTTTTTAAGACTTCTTTAAACTTTTGCACTGAATTGTGAAATGATTTGTCCAATTTTTTCTTCGATTCCTTCCATGGAAGATAATTTTACACGTTTTAGTATTGTTATCAGCAGATTAAATCTTATCTGCTTGAAACTTCCCGTTTTAACGAAAATCTAGCAACACAAAACGCGCATTTATTTCAAAAATATATTTAATCGTACAAAAATTAATGGAATGGACGGGAAGTCTGAGTTGCTAGTCTAGGAAAAGGCTTCAAAATCGGTTGTCAAACACAAGGCAAACATGAGATTTTAAAAAATTGAGCGTTTAATTCCAAGCGATTTTCTTGCGGCCATATTTCGGCAGCGCTAGCTCGTAGTGATGGCCGTTGATTGACAAGTTGTCAGTCTTCGTTATCAGCCCTTTAGGAACGTGGCTGGCAGTTGTTACTGTTAATGGTCTGCTGATGGCTTCAGTTATTCTGTCTACAAGCGACGAGTTCATCATTTCCTTCATCCGGCTGTTGCTGTCTTCGATGGCGTGCAAGTGAGATTCACGCAAGCTCTGCAAATCTTGCTGCTTTCGAACGCACTCGTTGATCCTGTCATTGATTGTCTGCACGCGATCATCTAACAACACCTTTAACTGCCTTTCTCGCACCATCGCGTCGTCGTTCCACTTTTCTTCCTGCTTGCGCAGCGATTCTTTGGCTTCAGACTCGTACATCGACTCGATGCTGCGGAGATTTTCGGTCTCCACGTCGTATTGTCCTTGAAACTTCAGACGAAGATAGTTGATCTCCTCGTTGTTGTCGAATTCTCGATCAAAGCTGATTCGGTCAAGAAGATTCATGTCTTGTTGCAGGTCTCGGCGGATTGCTTCGCTTCTCTCACGCATCATGAACTTGATTTTCCGGAAATTGTGCAAAGTCTGTGCTCGATCACGTCGCTTGTTGTTGATTACACTGATTCCTTCGATCTCTTTTTGGATCTCGAGAAGCTTCTTCCGCAAAGTGCTTTCGATCAACTTCAAGTCGTGAGCTTCGCGATCGCGGAATTTCAACTCGTGGATGTGGTTTTCTTGAAATGTTTTCAGCTGTGATATTTCCGAGTCACGCATTTGCGAGCAGTTTTGCACGTAAGCTTCGTGCTTCCGCTTCTCTTCTTCAAGTTTCAGCTCAAGAATGTTGTTTTCCTGTCGTTGTCGCTCATTTTGCAACTGATTTTCGAGTTGACGATCCAACCAGCTCAATTTGGCCATTGCGTGGTGATTGTTCTTCGATTCCTTCAGAATCTTCTCTTGATCCATTCCCAGTCTCCATCTTGAGTACAGAGTTGACTCTAAGTCAGCTCGCTTCTTGCCCTCTTGTGCGTTTGAGAGCGTTTGTCGAACAGATTCGAGGATGTGATTTGATGATTGACGGACTCGTGGTCGTTGGTTGTCTACAAGAAATTGAGATTATGCTTGCTTCAAGATGCTCAATTCACAAACTTTACCCTTCATTTCGTTTTCATACTGCACAAGTTCAGAGTTGAACTGTGTCTTCAGCTTCTCTTGTCTCTCTGACAGCGTTTTCTGCTTTTCCTCCGACTCGAGTCGCTTCCGCATCTTCTCCTCCGCGTCATGATAGTAATCCGGTGTTGACCAGTGTTCATGTCTGTTCGTGACTCTCCCCCAATGGTCGTAGTACTGTTGAACAGCTGAAACACAAAATAAAAGTTGGTGATTTTCCCACGGTTATAACTTTTTGTTTACCTCTCGTCTTTTGAATCTTCGCCTGCTCCAAGTCGCGCTTTCGGATGAACTGCGCTTGCAATCGTTGTGCTTTCATGGCCAGGCTGGAGTTGGTGATGGTATTAAGCAGCTGAAGAAGTTAAAGAGTTAAACAATCGCGATTGACGGCTTTACAGAAGTTCGTTGCAAAACAAGAGTATAAACAAACGACGGGCAAAGATTTCTTCCCAAACCCGCGCGTCTCAACTCTTACTTAGTCAGTTTCGACATTAACGATACGAACTTCGAACCGTGTTTGTGTAAAAACATTCGCTGCTTTGATTTTTATTCAGTTTAGCCCTAAACGTACTATAATTATTAGACTTTGTATCGGATCTAAGGTGACTCCCAAAGACAATCGCTCGCCGTTAGCAGTAGTTCGGTCTAAGCCTGTAGAAAATCGAGAAAACCCGAAACTGTGAATTTGTGCAAAGAGTTCAATTAAAGTTCACTCGAGAGACTCAAAGTAACTTTTATCAGTATTATCGAAAGTGAGTGCAATAATGGATCTGGACGCGGAGTATGCCGAGTACAAGGAATACATCGCCTTGTTCGTAAGCACCATCGATCCCAACGATCAGCTGCCTTTGAGGGTCTCAGGGTACTGCTTGCGTGATTTCGAGATCCACGGCGAGATTCTCGATTGGCTGATGAACTATTTGGGGTAAGAAACGTAACCGTTCTTTGCTGGCTGACGAGGTTTTCCACTCTTCTGCCCATTCACGATGTATCGGTTTAATTAATTGTTCCATCCAACCGCGCGAGCTCACACATCTAGCGAAAATAGCGAGAGAGTGCGAGGAAGAGGCACACAAAAACAAAACAAAATCAGCATAACAAAAGAGAATCGAGAGGAAGAATGCAATTGTTTAAGTTGTTGTGCTGGGGCTACGTTCTTGGCGATCCGAGAGCAAGACCCAAACCAAAAATTAAATTCAATTACTTTCCAATAACAATTTCCACAATTAGACTTCTTCGTCTTCCGATCGACGATGCTGGGTGTGTGTGCGAGGATGGATGATCGATCGAACATCTCAACAGATCATCATCTTCATTTCCGATATACCGCACACTGCGCCTCGTTAGACGCCTTAACGCTTTGATGTGTCACTGTTGTTGACCTTTCAAGTGAATTAAAGTGAATCACTTGATTGGAATAAGCGGTTTGCATTTTTATTATCGCTGAAAGGAGCGTGAAATTCGTTGACGAGGTTGATAACGCCCCGATCAACATCGCTCAAAGCTCACTTTCCTACATCATTCGACACCCAGTAGATAATATCCACCACACTGTCACTCGTTTATGACGCATCGTGACGATTATATCAGCTCGTTTGCTTTGGGCTTGCTTATGATCGATGAAGAGCATGCAACAGTCTGCTCTCGGTTGGATTCTTACAAGAATGAATGAATACCCGGCTTTTAATTACTCAATTATTTGCACCGAGATGAAAAGCAAACCTAATTAGGGAGTGTCGGGGAGTGACGTCAATTATGGTTTGTTTTGACGACTCGTTATTGACTGTCAACACTTGAGACCTGATTTCGCCGGCTTGCCAAACCCAAAACACCTACAATCATCGTTATTGATCGTAAAATTCGATTGGTTGGAACAAGTACTGCGTAAAAAATCATTAATAATGTCGCCACTGCACATTAATTAGCGAAACTATACCAGCTCGCTGAAATGACGTCACAATTATTCATTCTCGTCTATTTTAGCCGATCATGCCCGATAACTCTGCGTATGTATCTCGTCCAGGAAGCAATCAGGAGAACTTTGGAAAAGGTCAGGGCGGTGCCGCTCGAATGCGGCTTCGATCCAACCCGAAACGTGTACCAGCCACTCAAGCTGGTCAAGGTCGTCGTTGGAATCGTCAACACGCTGATACTCGACCTGCAAGACAACGCAAATCTTTACGAAGTTCCTTTGCCACCTTCTTCGCCACACGCGTCAGAGCTGACGAAGCTCCGACAGCCGCCAAAGTATTGCGTCGATGCGATTAAAAATACACGCCGGACAATGGAAGACAAGCACATGATCATCGACGATTTCAACTCTTTCTTCAACACTCAGGTATGTGATCATTTTTTGATTATCGAATATTTTATTCAAATTTCTGCTTTTTAGGACACCGAACCGACGTTTTATTACGGAATCTTCGACGGGCATTCAGGATCCGATGCTGCGTCCTATGCAAATTCACATCTCAACTACAATATTGCCGTCCACCCGAAATACCCGTCGGACATCGAGACCGCCATGCGCGAAGCGTTTCTCGTCACCGACGTTTCATTCCTAAAGAAAGCAAAAGCTGAAAATTTGAACTCAGGAACCACGGCGCTCTGCGCTATGTACAGAAAAACCGAAAGAAAGCTTTACATTGGCTGGTGCGGTGATTCGCAAGCACTGATCGCCCGCCTCGGTAACGTTCGCCAAATTGTAAAGAAACACTCACCGGAAGACGTCAACGAGCGAAAGCGCATCGAAGCACTCGGCGGCGTTGTGCTGTTCTGGGGAAACTCGTATCGTGTCAATGGCGCACTTGCAGTCAGCCGGGCCATCGGCGACATGATGCACAAGCCTTTCGTCAGTGCCGAGCCTGAAATCGAGTGCATTCAGCTCGATGGCGAAGAGGATTTCATCGTGCTCGGCTGCGACGGGCTCTGGGATTCGCTATCAGAAGACGACGTCGCTATAATGGTGTATAAGAAAATCCACGAGAATCCAGGTGAGTGTCTTGTCATCCACAAAATTAAAAGTCGACTGCTAATTGCGCTCGGAGAGAGCGGCTCTTCAAAGCGGTTCCACATCGTTGAGAAATTTCAATTAAAAGCTCAATCAGCGAAAAAATCTTTCACTTCATTACACAACTAACGCGCGCGTCGAGATTGCCGAGGAAAGTTCAATCATAAATTAATGATTTCAACGGATTTTCATTGATTGCGAAAATGTTTTTCTTGCGTTTTTGTTAAACTTGTGCAAACTCCATTAATTAATTTTCCTCTAAGCCGGTTTTTGTTCGCCTTCGAAGGTTGTTGCGGCGGTGAACTAGAGAATCATGCTGCGAAAATCGAGAAAAATTGCGAAAAGCTGAATATTTCGTGCAATTAATTCACAATTTTCTAATTTTCGAGATTGAATTAAATATGGCTGTAAAAGGTTGACCAATAAGTTGCACAGAAATTAATCAATGACCCAGTGAAGCGTGGAAAGATGCAAGCAAGTGCAGCCTAATGATCAGAATCGTAAACTCCGATCGGTGACTGGTTGGAAATCACGCAGTGCAATTAAAAAGCGAACAACGTGTAGAAATCGTGGCAGCGGTTTCAAAAATGCAGGTGAACCGAAATGCTTTTGAACTCGCGCCACCTTGTGCACATGTTTAATCGCTTTATGGGTTTATGAAAGGGGCTTGAAGGCTGTTATATGCGATTTAATTGTTATTTCAATTGACTCGGCATTAATTTCGCGGTGAAATGGAACGCGTGGGTGGATTTGAAGCACTTTCGATTCATTAACTTTTTGGAAAATCATGGAAGCGGGGAAAGTGCATCGGATGCACCCCGGGAAAACTGATTTTCAGCTGACTCATGTTTGCACAACGCAGCATCTGTTTTTTCACAAACATCGAATCAATTTTACTTCTTGAAAATTTTCCTTGAATTCGTAATCTTTTACGCGGAATTTGAAATTCTAACAATTTTTTCCGCTCCCTCGATGTCTGACGATCACGCACACCATCGGCAAGCGTCGACATCACCTCGATGACTCATTTGAAAGTCACAAAGCACTAGACTACAACTTTTTCGATGCTGTGCCATTCGTTTTATCGCGACGCAAGCATCGAACCGGCTTTTGCTTGAATAATTTTCTATCGTTCTGTCTCGCTCTGGCCGTTGTTTGTTCTTCGGTATTGTCAGGCTGGTGACGGTTTGCGATACCTCTCGCTGCACCAGTTGTCGCCACGATGTTTTTCGTTCTCGGGACGAACACACTTGCTAAAATGACGACGTTCATCTTAATTGGATCACGAAATCCTTCCACTTTCCAGCGTTTTCTATCACGAATTCACCATGGTCGCGGCTATGACGAACTTTTGATCGGAAGACTCACTCAAAGTTAATCCTTCAACCTCGCTGCTTCAGCTTTTGCTTCTTTCGGCACAGCTTTTGAAGTCAAATCTTTCCTGGCGCTTCGGCAAAGTTATCAGAAGAAGGTTTTCCGAGAACTCGAGGCCCAAAGAGTTGGAGTTTCTCAATTGCTGGAAACAACAAGTAATAAAACAGAGAAGAAAAAATAAATTTGATAAAACAAGAAGAATCGTTGAAAACGGAGCTCGAACAACAAGAGCAACAACAAGCACAGCACAATTCATTTTTTCATACAAAAAAGTTTTTTCTGTGTTTCACATTTTCGGATCGAGAAAATACCACAGTCTATTTGAAAACGTCGTGCTGTGCAGAAGGTCCTCTCACTCTTACCGAAAAAAGAGCTTTGAAACTGAGTTTTTGAATTTTAACAAAAGAAACAAGGCAAAAGTTGAGATTTTACTTAAATCGAGTGCAATAAAAGCGGAAATTTCGCGAAGAAACTTTTCTGGGAAGAAATCCGAGTTAAAGCAGAGAAGAAAAAACCTTGAAAGAGTTCACTCAGATTTGAGGTGTTCCCAAGTGATTGTAAAGTCAGCGAAGTTCTGGTGTGAAAATTGCAGAAAAAAATCATCAAGCTTGGAACGTTAAAGTGCCCGGTGGATTAAGATCCAATCTAAGTGCGAACAAAGTTCATCACATCGGTGGAGACTAAAAGGTAACAAATAAATTGCTCTTCGTTTTGCGATGAAACTCTTTGAACCTCCGGTGTGTGCGCAAGTGTTCGGATCGGCCAATTAAGCATTTCGCCTTTTATTTTATTTTATGAAGAGAAATAGTTAATTAAGACAAAAAAGCAGCAACTACGTAGCGTTTTTCTAGTAAAATTTCTTTCTATCGTTAAAAAATGAAATTTTTCATTCGCTGCTTGCCCAATCTCGTCGATAAAAAGCTGCAAAGCAAAAACGCTTCACGTCGGTTCTAGTTGAATAATCCCGCTTATCTCTCGCTCTCTCGCTCGCCCAGTTCGGCACAAATTTCTTGATTTCAATGTTGCGGTTTTTCATTTTCTTTCACTGTTCGTGGAAAAAAACTCCGCTAAGAAAATAGTTAAAAAGTATTAGGAAAAAATCGGCACGTAAGTCTGAGGTAATCGTCGCTATGCCTCCAAATCATCATCATCAGGGCACAACAATAGAGAAAGAGACTCATGGTTAATGACTCAAAGAATGCGATGGAACAGATTGTCGTTATGACGGATGGAAGAATGCTGGGGCAAGAAGAAGATGTTAATTTCGACATGTTTCCGTTCACCTGATCGACAAGAGACGTATCCAGGGTGTCCACCTGTCGTTTGCCGTTCGAGAAATTTTCTCGCCAGCTTTCACTTTTCAAGAATTCTTTTATTGCTTCACTGGCCTCTAGTTGTTCCAAATCCACGCCTTGACCTCCAAAAACCTTCTTGCGTGTTCTCAGGCCCCCTCCTGCCGAGGTTCCTATTGGAACCAGCTTCAGTCAGATGTTCGGTTTCCGGTCTCATTGTTCTGCTCAGAACAGAACATTTTGCTACTTCACGTACGCGGAGAATCTTGAGAGCGATAATGAACGCCACGCTGGGCTCAAAAGGTTAACGAATCAAAAATAAATATTTTTCATGGGTGCGAGCGTGATTTTTTCTTTGCTGCTGACTTTGCATTTGACATTTGCTCATGCCAAACAGATGGAAGAAGAAACTCTTGGAGGATTCTTGTGCAACCTAGCAGGTTCGTCGACCTTTAAGCTGCACGAAAATCAATAATAGACTATAAAAGCTGGGACTGCAACGTGCATGCGTCTGCAGCGATGGATTTTGTGCAAACTTTTTAATTAAATTTGCCCGGAGAGTGCACATTTGGAAAGCCATCCAGTATTTAATTTGATTGTGCTTGTTAATTGGTCGTGTGATTGAAGGGAACGCCGACTCGTTATGCAAATGAGAAGATAGTGAATCACAGAATGCTCCATTAATTGACCTTCAAAAGGAATTCCCTTCTTAAGTGCAGCACTTCTTCAATCCCTTCATAAATTCAATTAACTTTAATGGAACTCGACCATAATTCATCGTGTCTCGCGCATTTCTTGTTGAATTGATTTTCAAACCTCTTTCTATCAGAGCGTCTCCCATTCAATGAGTTCTTCTTGTTCCTATTGGAATCGTCCCAAAAATACTTTCCGATCGGAGAAAATTTCCTGCCAGCTTAAGCTAAGCCGAAGAATTTTTTTTTGAATAAATTTCTCTGTTGTTTCGGTTCCATCGCGCGTCATGCTATGAATCAAATTGGTGATTAATCTAAATTACACTCCTATTCTATATTGTTCGTGTCTGATGATGATGCTTATCATCGTGTTCGAACAGTCGAAAGAAAAGGAAAACAAGAAGTACGGCGAAAATGGCGAAAAAAACTAAATTTGCATATGAAAGTCAGCAAGCATGGATGGATGAGCGTTGAGAAGTGTTTTCTAGCGATTAGGCATGGGGTAGAAACAGAAATGATTATTAACTGTTTCGTGATTATTTCTTTAATAATCAAGTGCCAAGTGATTGCTTCCGAGTGTGCATACAGGCCACTTGGTAAATGTAGGCGCTTGAATGTAAAGAAAATATCGCAAGGGTGCGGTGCATCAATTGTGTCTGTTTAGAAATTTAAGTTAGATCGACATTAAAGTTGCAGAAACTTTAGAGCCAGTGCAGCTAAGCTTAGAAAATCTTAAAGACAGTAAAGCACAATGTTTCTGCAGTTATCCAGACTTTGTTCCCACAACAATCATCCAGTTCTCCACGATCTCAAATGATTTCCAGTCGTCACCTCGAGTGAACCCCGCGCTGAGAAGAAAACTTGATGCCGGACGGAAAATTGGTAGAAAATTAGGGTTCAAGTTTAACTACAAAATGAGACGCAACACGCTCTCACTTTATCTCTTCGACGATCTCTGTGTGAGTTTAGTGCGACTGGCTGCAAAAAACCCTGACAAGTAACAGATTGCATCATAACACTCGAGAGAGAAACTTTTTTAATTTAAATTGTCTTTTGTTGGGTGAATGAAAACTTCCTTTTATGGCTTTTCGGCAATTTTCCTTCGAGGTGCACGATGCAAATGATGAAATTTTATGATTTATGCAAAGTTTCTTGGCAACTCGAATCAATTACGAACTCATTTGTCTTGCTCAAACATTACAGAAATCTCATTTAATTGCAAATTTCACGAGAAGTGCTGACGATCGAAGCACTTTCCTGTATGTTTTCACTATCCTGGGCGCCATGTGTACACACACATCAGGACTTTTACCATAAAATCCGATATTTTCGAAAGGCGAACGACGATGAATAAAAAATTCAAATGAATCACTAAACAGGATGAATAAAAAGAAGAAGTCAAAAACACACAACTTGCGAACCAACTCATGCAATGACATAAGAAAACTGAAAAGAACGAATTTCATTTTCTGCAGTGCCATGCCTGGAGGGTGAAAAGTATCTGAACGAAATTCAAAAATTGCATTAAAGGGGTGAGAGTGGGCGAGGAGAGATGAAAGCTGGAATAATTCCCCAAAGTCGTCTTTCTTGCGCTAGACAGATGGAATGCGAAGCGTGCCTCCACCCGGCGTTCCCCAAGAGCCCATAAACTTCATCTTATCAAGCAGTTTCAATCTTTTTGATAAGAAATGAAATAAATTCTTTGTCGGGCGTCTCCGAGAGATGTTCAGTGGAATATTTATGGTCATGGTTCAAGGCTTGCTTTTAGCATTTGCCTATTTTGGCGATAACACACACCCAACATTGGTAATTAAACAATTTTAAACTCGATAAATTCGTCAGGCCTGACCTGAATAACCAAATCATCGGTGTCTCTCGCACGCCCTGTCACTGTCTATAAAGATAAAAGTCACTTTGGCTTAGCATAGGGTGTAGCTCGGCGTTGGATGTGTGTCATCAGGATGTTTTGTCGGTTTTATGGCTTCTGTCGCAGTTCTATCCTTCCTGCCTTCCTCCTTTACACCCTCCGACATGAACTCTACCTTTTGGGTTCACTTAAACACTGCCGGGTATGGAAATTCTTCTTCCATCACTGCCGATGATAGATGTCGCAACGTCTCTTTAGACTTAATTATCATTTTAGTTTTTTCTGTTCACTTCTTCGAATTTTTCGTTCCAACTAGCAACCACTGCTGAATAATGATGAGGCCGATGTGTCTATTGACTGCCTTATTTAACGATCCAGTAGACAATTCTTATTTTTGTTTCATCTTTTTTATCGGCACATCGCCATGTACGGCCCATCCATACGAAAGCCTCGCCGAAGATGATATAAGAACTAAATTTGAATTTAAATTGAAAAACATGTCCGATTACGGACTAAGAAATGCTTTTCGCCTTGTGCACGAAGCGTTGACAAAAGAAAAATGAAAAATGTTTTGAGGCGAATGAGTAATGAACGACAACCGGCACTCGGCCCTGCGACTCTATCTTTATCTATTTTCCAGACCATTTCTTTGATTAATTGCTTGCGATTCCTTGTATGCTGCCTTTTTGTCAAGAGAGTTGCGGGAGATGCTAAAAATTTCACAATTTCCATTCTCAGACTATTTTAATGCGATGACTATTAATCACTTGCGGTGCATTTTCTTCTTCTCCGAGCCTCGCCTCGGGTGGTGGCCTGTAAATTAGGTCAGATTTGTGATTTTCGCAGCCGCACCTTGGCGTCTTTGGCTGATGATTGCATATTCGATGATCCAAGCAGTAGTTAGTCAAGATAATCGTTGACGTCACTCATAAGCGGCCCAAAAAGCGCACAAGAATTAAACGAGGCAACAATAAAGAATCGTCTTGATTCGTGGATAATCCAGAAAACACTCCGCAAGCAAAGCTGACTGTAAATTGATCTCAATTTTTCTTCAGAAAATCGAAAATCTTTAATCGCTTTAACAGTTCTCCCGATTAAACTCAAATTGTGAGTGTTTATGTTCAGCTTTCATCACTTTTAATTAATTTGAATTGTTTTTCTTCGGTAAATGGATGATGATGGTCCGTAAATCATGTACCAATTGCGGTGCAGACGATGTGCATGGAGTGATCGATGTGTTGAGATGCAGAATCGATTATAAATTTAATCCAAATTGACAAAATGTTTGTTTCCGAATCGTTCAAGTTTGTTAAGGATTTGAATCTTGAAGTTGAATGGCAAATCACTTATCTTTTCTAGCAAATACTGAACGTCAAGCTGTTGAACATTTCCTGGCTTACAAATCTTCTTAAACAAATTTGCGAAATCTCATGACTCAATCCCTCGATCAACTGCCACAGCTTGAAAATGACATCAATGATTGACTTTTTGAGGATTCTCCCATTAAGAGTTTCACAATTTGAGACGGTGATCACTCGCCGAGAAGACTCAATGATGTCTCAATTCACTTAGCCGGCCTTTCGGTTGTGTTATTGTCGAGTCGAGGTTAGTTGATAATTTATGTTTGACCGATGATTTAACAAGCGCGGTTTTAAAATAGAAAGAAAACAAGTTTCGCGTGCTCATTCAATTCATCTGCAAGGAAAAAGACGACCGGCGAACGTATCGACGTTCCAGAAGTTTCCAAACAAAAGAAGTTTTAGTATTCACGTCGCAACTTTTATTTTGCGTTCTTTGACGACCGAGCGATGCGACGACAAGCAATTTCAATAAATTAAGTCGTCGACGAAGTTTTGATAGCATTTTTAATTGAATTATGACAGAAGAAATTTGAGAACATTCTTTATGACTCGTGCGATGTTTGTTTCCTGCAGTCAATGATTTTGATAAACGCTTCTTCGCCTGTCAGCCCTGCAGCATGACGACTCAAATAATCCAAAACAATTGATCATTAAGTTCGTCGTAAAAACTCTTCGTGCGTTTTGTTCTTGCGCTTTTCACGATCCATGTTGAGTCACCGCTCGATTATCGCGACAAAAAGTGAAATTCAAATTGCTTGATGGCAATTATTGCCACAAAAACGAAGCCGTGAAACGAAAAACTAATGCAAATGGGAACAAACTCGAATGGGCAATAATTTCTGTTGACGATCACGACTCCAAGAGTGCATGTAAATCTCTCCCTCGACGCAAATGGCGCTCGGCGATGATTGCCTTTCAATGATTCAGATGCAATTTCTCGCTTACACAAGCGTCGCAGCCTTTCGCTCGAAATAGAAGTGAGTTTTGGGATTTTCTCGCTAGACATTCCAATTGCTCGATTCGGAAGATACAGAAAAAGATTTCGCAGATGGATCCATTGGTGCTAGGCGAAAAATTATCATTCAATCCATCGAGTTTCAATCGAGAACAATTACAGCGATTCTTTCGATTCTGTTCTTTGTGCTCGATTTTTTATGTTTCTCCAGCAAACTTCGAGAACAACTTCGCAGCAAAATGTTTTACGCAATCCACCGGATTGGTTGGCAAGCGAACAAGCCAGTAAAGTGTAGGAAAAAATAGGAAATCACGTACAATGACCGCTACAAAGTGAACATTTTTTAGTATAATTTACAAAATAACAATAATTCCACTCAAAATCCAGTCGCTGGCTCATTAATGACGTCATGGTGGTTAAATACAGTCGAATCATTGTGGAAAGATGCTGTAATTGCAGCGTTCCTGTGACATCGGCTAGATTTGGTCGTAATCAAAAGCATAAAATTGCTTTGAAAAATTCATGAATAAACCTTTGATGAAGTTCAAACTGAAATGAAATCACGGTTTTCGACTGGGCGGGGTGTTGAGTGACGTATCATGATGATTTATAAGAAACTTTCATGCACTCATTACTTAAAACAAGCAAAATTTACAAGATTTTTCATCAGAGATCGAGACACGACATAATTTATGCACACCTCCGCGCATGCTAGCCATGAGTAATTTTGGAAGTTCGCTCTCTCGAACATGTTCCATTGAAAGCCATTAAGATTTTCTCCTTCTTAGCTTTCTGTGATCTTGATTGCGAGTGTTTAGCGTTTAATTTGAATTTCATGGTTCTTTTTACGTGAAAGAGTCCGGGCCAAACTGCTGGTGATGATGGAAGCGTATGAAACCATGACGAGATGGAAATCTCGATGTTGAGAGTTGAAAACTCTGGATCTCGTGTGGAATTGATTAAAAAAGTTGCTCCACATTCGCCTAGACGTGTTAGTTTGAAATTTATCCCCTGCCAGCCATTATTATGACTTTCCACTGTCTTTTAATGACGCAATTAAGGGTCGAGCTTTGAAAATGTCTTCATTCGGCAACTTTTATTCTCAATGTGGCTGCTTCCCCCACCATCAACGGTCATTAAGCCAAGGATTTTATGGCGGCAGCAGCGAAGCGTTGCCTTGCAGTCGTTTGGCAGCGGTCGTTCGACTGTTTTTGCAACATTCTACTTCCTCCACCTTTCCGGTGTTCTGTGCAGCTGGTGACAAAGTTGGTCGCGCTTTGAACTGACTTTGCTTCTTCGTTCTTGCTTCTTTGATCACATTATCCCGCGAAATTGAACATGACGACGTTTGCGTTTTTTTGCACCAGCCATCGCTGAAACAGCGCAATTTCAAGTTTAATTGAATCTGACACGGTCGACCTCAGAGGAAATACCAGCAAGCTTTACTTCTTTGCTTCTATTATGACTAATTTGCATACAGAGAATGTAACGTGCCGGTTTGACGATGAACATCAGCGTCCCGGAAAACAATATTTGGCTTTCTACTGCATTGTTAGCGGAATTTCCATCCAGCGAGTGGAAAAATGTTCAAACAAAACGGTTCGAAAAAGCGAATTTCATTGTTCGCGAGAAAATTTCCGCCCTCTGATCACATCAGCTTGTGCTTGTTGAAGGCACAAATGTGTTTTTCACTCTCTCTACACTTGAAAATCACTCGCAAGCTTGCAATCTATGCGATGAGTTTTCGGCGACGGTGTGAATGAGAAGGCCCCGGCGCATTTAGGAATTAATGAGTGGAATTAATGACGCTTTGCATCTTTTTATGCTTCCGTCTGTCTTCCATCTCTCCGTGCCGATATGCTGTGCGATGACACAATGTATAACGAAGTCGGTAATCAAGCGAAAAGCAGCTTATGTGCGAGATGAAAAGTTCAGCATAATGGAAAATGCATTTTCGAGAAAGTCTGGAGCGAATTTTCTAGCTTTTGAGGTGATTCAGTAAAGAGGGAACGAGCAGGTGTTAGTTCAATGGTTGTGAATGGGTGCGACGTAACTCCCAACCGAATGCGGTTTTGAGGTGTGTGGATTCATCTGTTGTTCTTTTGATAAGGACTTGAACAATGTGCAAGCGCTCTACCTGCACGAGACGTGAAAATATTGAATCGTCGTCATTGCCGGACGCCGCAATCTTGCAAAATACGAGTCTGTGTATGTGTTCTGATTAAAGTTAACGAACGATAAAGCGTCAGCATCGCAGCTCTTTCAAGATTCTCCGGTTTCCCGTGAAGGAAAAGGTAAAGTTTAATTGAAGCGAAAATTCAGCACGGCTGAGAACGATGATGTGCAATCCAAATGGGCGTTAGACAGCATAAGAAGTGTGTAAATATCGCACTCGTGCAGCTCCGAGAGAAAAAAGCGAAGAAGGGTTGAACTGCGCACTGCAGTTCACATTCAAGATTAAATATCGCCGGTCGAGCAATGTCAGTTCCATTAGCGAAATTACAAAACTCTCAACTTTCTCATGAAAAATGGCTTTGATCACGAAAAAAAGTGCTGTGAGAAGAGGTCATGGCATTGATAATTTCTCATTTCGTTCTATTTATGACTCCAACCAACGCGGCTCACACGCGGAGCAATTTAATTTAATTAAAATTATTTCACTCCTTTCTCACTCTCATGCATGCTTAACAACCCGCCCGAGTGAGATTCGAGGAAAAGAACTACGTATAAACGAATCAAATCGTAAAAACATCTTTTTATATCATTTTTCTTATTCACTGTTTTTTGGTGAATCATTTCTAAGCCATGGAGCTCAAGAGAACAAAAAGCTATTAACATAAAATCACGGAATTTGTGTTCCACAGAATGTTAACTTGCTGTACCTTGTGCTGGGGCCGATCTTCTTGATATCTCGTGTGTTCGCCCGCTTAAGCCAAGGTTCATCTGATTACGATTCGTGTCGAGGACAGACTTAGGGCGGTAGAACCGGTGCCAGCTCGACCTTTTGACTCGCAAAAATGACTCGTTAATTAAAAATTCAAACTTTATTATAGATGATGAGACGAGATTATTCCCACCGCTTTTCTCCGCTCCTTATCTAAACAAGGCGTTCATAAACTTAATCTTGTTATGTCGGATAGAAATTAGACATGCTGCTCGGTGTGGGATGCTTGAAGCAATTGTTGAGCTCTCGAGAAAAGTTTCTTTGACTTTTGAAACCTGGCGTGATTGAGACCCAATTGTAAATTACCTTTCGCCTAGATCAACAGTCGTTAGCGTAGCTGGAAGATATACAATTTTGACCTGCCCCTGAACCGACCTGACTTCTAATTTTCTATCATTCACGTCAATATTGCTTTGACTTGCTGCTTCTCATTTAAAAATTCATCGCGAAAGTCCCAAGGCATGAATTGTAGCTGCTCGAAATCGAACTCAACTCGTATCTCCGTTCGCTTTCTACTTCAATGTTGCTGTTTAATTTCATCACGAGACCTTTCCTCAATCTTAGAAACATCTTCGTCATGGTTGAAAATCCATTTATGTATGAAATTCGACTCTCGAGGCGTTTCAATTCAGCTTCTTCTCGGCAGGATTTCGATTGACACCAGCAAACAAGCAGTTTTTTTTAATCAATGACGCAACAGACGATCAAGTGAATTACTTAATTAGCTTAATTGTGGAGAATGATGAATGAGAGACAAAAGTTCATAGCGAGCGTGGATTGTGCACTTGTTTTTGGCAGTTCCGAAGGTGACCGTCGCGATCCCACCTTCAAATTGTGTGCAGCTCGTGAATTACCACAAACAAGTGTCGACAGCGTCGTGGGCTCAAACATCCCTCCACACCGGCACGAACCACCTGTCCGAAACTCGCAACAAAGGTGGAATTAATGAGCATAAATCAGCAAGCCAGCAGACTAGAGAGTTAATTAAATGTCAAAGCTAGAATCGCATTGTGTAGCTGAGAGCACGAAGGGGTGGATATATTTGCTTTTCATGTTCTTTTGTGATGCTCAACAAAGCAATTTCTAAGATGACATGAGTGCCGATATCGAATGTCTTGACTTCTCGCCCGGGAAATCGTCGACAGAAACAAAACTGTCGTCAAGAAGATTCAATAAATCAATGAACTCTGAACCACAACTATCGGGGATGATTCACAGGAAAGTTTCTCGGCGACAAAACAAGTTTTCCACCCTCGTTCGCTCGTTCGCCTGTCTAGATCCCCAGCCGTACGATAATGAAAAATTATGGAAACATTCTGACCGAGCCGGGGAAATGAACGAAAATGAGTAAAAAACTTGTCTAAATAAATAATGATGGAGCGTGAGGGGTGGTGAAAATGTGTTGCGAGGGGTGAATATTTGTTATTTCACTTCGTTCGACGTTGTTCTGCAAGCGTTTTGCAGAACACCATGTACACAATTATTTTTATGCAATTTTCCTTGTGTGTCAGAAGTTGTTGAATAGAAACCACGTGACTGGAAAGCATAAAATGTGGGCTAAGAAGCGTTTCTCTTGTGCCTGATTTTTTCGCATCGATGGTGGAAATGAAATTTCGAAAAAACTTCAAACTGCACATGATGATGCAATAAACTTTCTTCTCCGTACGCAAGACGCTCCGTTCGTTTTGTGCAATCGATCCGCTGGGAATAATCTTGAACGATAAGCAGTCGTAAATTCCGAGAAACATGATAGCGGGGAGAAATAGTTGAAGACTTGTGAAGGAGTGATGTCGGTGTGTTGAATTATTTTGAAGAACACTCAAGTTCAATGCATGATTGAACAATGCAATTATCGCTTGACATCACTTCCAATAACTCCCTTTGTAATGGAATCTCGAGAAAACAATTTTTAAACTCCAACCATCGAACAAGACTGCAAACAAGCAATGAAATGACCCTCGAATGACTTTAGTCTCAACCCCGAAATCGTTGAATTTATTGCTTTTTTAAGGCCATTAAAAAAACCATCAAGATTCCAGTTACAATTAAACAGCGCAACTGAAATTCGTTTCATTCTTGCTTGCTGTTGGTTTATACAACTTAATTGCAACTATAGAAAAATGAAGTCAAAGAAGTACTGCGAAGAATTCAAAACCGGAGAAAATTCGGGCTAAGCAAGTGCGACGGTGATTGACCACGTCGAGTGACGCGTGCTTTACTTGTGACTTCTGGTATTGCAAGCGCCACAAACTGTGACGACAATGCTCGAATGTTCTCGCTTGACAGAGTATTGAACTCAGATCGACTCCGATAGCCTGCTTGTTGCCATATGTGACAAAATGTGAGCAAAATGTCGAAAGAAATTCTCCGAAGCAAGACGGAATTCTAAGATTTTCCAATTGTGTTCAATTGAATAAAAAATGTCAATAGCGCGACACGATTTGATTTCCCAGCCGTACCCGTTAGTTCCATAAGGCGAGCGTCGACGACGACTCGACCAGTTTAATGGCTTGAAACGAGACGCTTTTGAGCATAAACATTTCAAGCAATTGCATCGAATAAACTTTTATTGCACTTGTGCTACGCTGACTAAAGCTGTTTGCTTATTTACTCTGAACAAAAAGAAATGCGCGATCTTCAGCAAGCAACCATTTGGTAGATTAATGTTAATTGAATTGATGGTTTACTGCTGATGTTTATGGGCTCGAGTAACTAGTGGTGGAAAGTGGAGCATGGAATTCAAATCTCAAATGATCCATCACGCAATAGCCACGACTGAATTAAAATCAATTAATAAAAAGCTTAAAGCAAATAGAAGCCTCAAATTAAACGCAACCGCAGCCACATCTGCAGAAACCGATGAATGGAAACTTATTGAACATCATTTGCCTTGTTCGCAAACGAAAATTCATCAAAACTTTGCAAGTTTTGCGATCATTCACCTCTCGGGAGCGAATTTTATCAAGAAGAAAGCTCGCAATTTCCTTTCTAAGAGCGTTTCTGTTGAGTGAACACCCAGCGAACTACTGCAACCGAAATAAATAAATGTCATAAAACTGTTCTCCGGCCGCGTCGAGAACTCATTAATTACTCCAAGAATTAATTCCAAGTGGCAGCTCGCGCGACAAAACGAATGACATCATCTGCTGTGCATAAAATTCGCCCGCAGGCCCGCTCGCTGCTTTTCCAGAACGCTTTTGCGAAGCCACACAAGAACTTTAACAACTCGCTGTGTGAGAGAAAGCAGCAAAAGAATTTGATAATTATGCCAAAATGAAATGAAAAATATTTTTTGCTGCCAGACTTGGATTTGCCAATACACGCAGAAGTTTCAGGTTTCATGTCCGAAGTTGTCACCAGCAACAAACAAGTCAAATTTTAAGGTGTCATGAGTCAGCAAAGGCGATTGACCTGAATTGCCGGTGTTTTGAAAAGGCTTATCGAGATCTGCATGCCTAGATTCTGGTTTTCAAAAATTATATCTCGTGAACGTGGCCGCTATCTCTGATCTAGGCGAAGTCGCTCGACCGTTATGACGCATCAACCAGCTATCACCAACATTTCACCCCTTAATCCAGTCCCAGTGACAGTTTTAAAACAAGAAGCACATTTTGATTCATTAAACGACACAAGCAAGCCTGACTGAAACGGGCTGAATGTGTGTGCGTTGCTGATGTGCCGGTAATGATAGGTTTCCTCTCTTCTATTTTTAGCGAAAAATATTTAAATGAACAATTTTCTTTTTATTTAAATTTTATGGAGTCACAAAAAGCAAAAAAAAATTCATAAATGTTGGAAACAACGAGAGGAAGATCAGATTCTGTCGAGTCTGGCAGCGATTATTTTCCAACATCTTTCCTGTTCGCTGTTGTTTGTTTGCAGAGCAGCTGGTAATGGATACACAAACAACGGTTTGGGATTGTTTACACGCACATCTTGCATTGTCGGGGCTCTGAGAAGACGGCGAGTGTTGATTGTTGGGTTATTCAGTAATCTTGTGCAAGTAAATGCAAGTTGTGTACTTAAAAATCCACTTCCAGCTCTTCAAGCGTTTAAAACATTAGAAAACTTGTTCAAGAAGACTTCAAATCCATCATAAAGACTAAAAATTAGTTTTTTGCATGTAAATTCTCCGGCGAGCTATGCGAGACAAGGTTCAATGGCTGAGATCATGACACAACCTCTGCAAGGCTTCGCAAGTCTTGTTCCCAACAAGAATTCGCTAGAATCTCTCTCTGTACGAGAGTTTATTTTTCCAATTATGCAAATAATGATTCTACAAAACACAACTGCACGGCGCGCACACAGTTGGGAACTCTCTTATTTTCGGATAATGGATTTTGTTTATTTAAATGAGCTCATACGAGCGATGATGATGCGGCGCGAGTGGCAAAAGGAAGAAGAACCGAGAAACAGAAAAACTTCTTTCCTTCCACTTTAATGCTTGGATGTATTTGGGTGCGAGTTGGCGTGGTGACAATTAGAATCACGAGATCGCAGTGCTGTCAGGGCCTTCAGGCTGTGTTTTCGGGACGGGTGTGTCAATTTACGATTCTTTTAGTGACGAACTGAGTTCAGTCACGTTCGAACTAGTTTCCAACCCACCCGAGACACTCAACTCCCTTCCACACTCGGAATCCATCCATGCAGAAAGTGAATTAAGAAATCTCATAAATTTGCGTCGGTCTCGACGTAATCTCAATGCCGGATCCTTGTTGAGCCCACATCAGCGGCTTCAAAATGTAAATTTGATACATTTTTCGAGCGCAAATATTTGCAGCACGTGTTGGTGCCGCTTTCGGATTCGTGACGTGGGAGATTCATTAGCATTATGGGCACATAACACATGAAAGGTTCTGAGCTGCCGCTGGTGATGATGATTTGATGAATGGGACGAAATTAATTTTCATAAAACACACAAAACTCTTTGAAATGGAAACGCCCAGATCGTCAGACAATGTTTGCTGGCTCATCAGACACTGTTTGTCCGGATTTGGATCGATTCGCTGCTGGCGCTTTGACCAAACACGGCCGGCGCCGAAAGCAGCAGCGAAAATTGATTTTTTTCGGTCTTGAAACGAAACTTTCCCGGAGCATCGTAAACGCGATAATTTTTTCTTAATTGCAATCAATCGAAAAACGCTTTTAAGAAAGCAGTTGCAACTCGAGTGCTTCCGGTGCAGATTGCAGTGGTAGCCGAAGCGTTCGATGGGAAAACTTGTTTCGGTTCCGACACTCAATTAGTAACTTAGCGTCAGAATGTGAAGCACGATCGATATAATTAAATTAAAACGGCTATTGACGGCAGAACACCCAATCGACGGCAGCAAAACAAAAGCAGCAGAAACCACGAGAGAATCCCACACGCATTAAGCTGTCATGTAACTAATTACGAAGATTCTTTTGTTTGTTCTTGTCTATCCGTTGTACCTCGTGAGTGTTGACGGCGAGAGAAATCTCCACTGCGGCCATCGCATGATGCGTTGAGAGATCACCTTTCACGTTAATTACGCTTTATGACTGATGGTCAGGGTCAATGATGTTAGACAGTTGTGCACGATTCTCTTCGAGTATGTGAAAAAATTCAATGAAAAGCACTTAAGCAATGCTTCAAGTCAAGCGTCAAAGTAATTTTCTCACAAAAACAACGGAGAAGAAGCCTCATTTTGAGAATCTGCCAAGTGAAAATTAGTGAAAAGCGATTGAATGGAATTCACCGATGATAAATTGAATCATATGATGATGATGAATTCTCCTCACACGACGATTTTTCGAAATTGCCAGAACACGCAAATTGGGGGAAGTGAAATTTATTGTTATAAACAACTGAAATTTAATTCGGGGCCGTTCGAAAGTTTCGTTGCGCTTTGAGTGTTTAAAATTGTGAGAATAAGTTGGTTTTAAAAATATTGTCGGTAAAATGTGATGTCACCATCAAATTTATCCCCGGAAAACACTGCTCAACAGCAACACGAACAGATGGCAGACACGTTAAGCTTCAGAAATTTAATTCCCATCAAACTTTGCATCAACTCGATACTATTTTAAAAAGCATTTTCACCCACCCACGACAGCCCCAATTGACGTCACTCCCTGACATTCCCGGTCGCATCAAATTTGAGCTGAACTCTTTCGTGCGTAAAAAGTGATGATTTGGTTTTGTTTGACAAATTGATAACGCTTTGTTCGAAAAATGTTTTTTTTCTCGTTCTTCTCCCGCTGACTGTGGTGACATCAGCCGCAAAAACTCGGAGAGAAATAAAATTGGGAAGTGATGATTATCCGCTACACCAGAAATTGATTCTAAAAAGCGTCGAGTTTCGGATTTATTTTGGTTGATTCGTTCATCGCCAAACTGTTTACGATCTGCGTCGAAAATAACGAAGTGAAATTTATCAAAGCGAATCAGCGCTGGTTGTTTCACGTTTTATGAATCTGTTATCACTTATTGAAACACCATTTCCAGTAATTTGCGGTGTTTGCGATGAGATAAGCGATGAAATTGCACTCGAGGCTAACAAATCGTAGTTTGCTCAACTTCTCTCCCCAGCTGAAGTCGCGTCTCCAGCATGGCGAAAAGCGAAAAGGATTAATTAACTTTTTTAATTGAACTACATCGGCTTATTGTCGCCTCCTACGGAGCTAGTCGTCTGTAAATCCCAATCAATCTGATGATGACTCACTCGCCTTAATTTATCGACGAGATTTTAGCTCCAAACTTCACGAAACAAAAACATTTAAGACGATTACATGAGTTGTGGAATGATGAATGTTTGCTGTTTCAAGCACCACGCGAAGAGAGCGAGCGAAAGAAATTATTTCTGGTGCACGAGCCGTGCCTCGATAAATCATCGTGACAGTTGCTTAGAAAGACTTGGTGCCTACGACTGCACCATCCCATTCCTTGTACAGCGACGAAAATTCTCTGAATCATCAACGCGATTGTTGTTCTTTAATTTCTTTTTTCAAACGCGATGCTCATTGTTTGGCATAACGAAAAATCGTCCGCTTTTCACCGATTCCGACTGCGTTTCTTGTGTGAAAAGCATGAGTTGCGGGCGTCTCCGTTTGAAAGCCGTAAATTTAATTGTTTGTAATTTCCATCGAGTGCAATGAAAATAACGAGTTCGTGATTAAAGCGAGAAAACGTTTAATTTTTGGCATTCAGACGCTTTTTAATCCTACGCATTTCACTTGATGGACGGAGTGAGTGAAAACGCTTGGGATTTTTTGAGCTTTTAATGGTGATTGTAGTATATTTTGTAGCAACAAATTTTTGATTGCATTTTTGTCTGGTTTTACATGTTAAAGTGTTTGCGATCTAATTGGACGCAAATTTAGCAAGTTGAAGCTCGATTTTGGCTAAATTATTCAGACTTCCGATGGAACTGGTCTTGGGAAACGTGGGTTGATTCTCTCCTGGCCTTCTCCGTCTTTGCGGCGCATCTGGTTGCGTTCCTCGATTGTCATTGATTCGAACTTCTCGCGGATTTGCTGTCTTTCTTCGTCGGATGGGCGGCCGTTTATGGTTTGTTCGTAAGCGACAGCGCCATCGGCGAAGTGACGGTGGATGTTGTTGCGCATTTCCTGTCGTTCTTCAGGGGAGAGTTCCAGGATTATTTGACGAACATCTTCTGGGAGGTCTTCGAAGCTTGGGCGCTGGTGGTTTGGAGCTTCGAAGCGACGGTGCTGGCTGCGCATTTTCTTGAATTCCTCGTCGCGTTCTTCGTCAGTCATCGATGCCATCTTTTCCTTGACATCTTCGAACTTCTTGTAAGCCTTTTGCTTGATTTCTTCTGGCAACTTCGAGAACTCCAAAGCCTTCTTCTGGAGCTTTGAGCGAGCAGCTTCACGTTCTTCTGGGGTCATTGCCTCGAATTTCTGCTGGATCTTCTGGCGAACTCCTTCTGGAAGGTTCTTCATGAATGGAGCGATGTCGTGGAAAGCTTGGAAGGCTTTTTTACGTTCTTCTTCTGGCATGGCGGCAATTTTGGCTGAGATCTTGGCGAATTTTTCTTGCATCTTCTTTTGCTTTTCTTCCGGCAATTGCGAGAATTTTTCGAACTTCTCGTGAACCTTGGCGCGTGCAGCTTCACGTTCTTCAGCTGTCATTGATTGGAATTTCTCGTGGATCATCTCACGGACTTCCTTTGGCAAGGCCTTCACGAACTTTCCAACATCTCCATGCTTCAACTTGATGGCTTCACGTTCAGCTTCGCTCAGCGAGTTCCACTTTTCACGCTTCTCGGCATGGTCGGCGTGAGCCAAGGCAACTAATGCCACTGCAACAATTAAAAATTTCATTTTGATTTCACTGTTTGTTTATTTCTTGATTTCCTTCACTTTGTTTGATGATACTGATGTCTTTTGTCCAAAAGCTACCCGTTTTTATACCCAATTTGTGTGAAGTCATTCATCGACGACATATGACTAGTCCAACTTACAAGAAACATAGAGAATGATAAGGTGAACATGATTTCACTATCAGTCTGCTTCGTAAACAATGACAATAGCGACTTCAAATGTCTCCAACCTGCGAAGTCGCGCGCAATCAAATGAAAATGTTTTCCACCCGAAGCGACGACATTAATCAAACGATCTTAGTTTATGTTCTTTTTCTCGGTAAATCGATTTACGTCTTCAACTGAAGTGATAAAAAGTCTCGATGCAGTCATCCCACGCACACGCATCGCCTCGATCCATTGCAATTCCAATTATGCTCATCGGCTTTTTATGTTTGCATAAAAGATTTTTATTGCCAGTCTTTTGTCTTTGAAAATTAAGAGCGTTTTAAGTTACTGACTCAGCAATCTCGTACCTGCAAACCATCACCCACGGTACCACTGAAGCATTAGAATTCATTACCGCTCATGCGAACGAACATGAAAATTAATAAATTAAGGCCGCCAAGTACCTTCGAGCTGTCTTCAATTAAGCTGATTAATTCGACCTGATTTTCCGCGATCATAAATTCAGCCGATGATTGATATCTGCGATGGCTGTTCATCACATCTTAATTCCTGTTTAATGATGGACTTTGCGTCAAGCGGTGACAAGATTAGTTAGAGAATGCGAGCTACGTCGGCTTCAATTAAATTGCGACAGCAGTTTCCAAACCCCCAGCTCAAAGCTTTCGTGTTCTATTTGAAATTTAAGCCGCTGGCAAGCGAATCAATGATCTGCAGAGAAGCGAACAAGGTTCCCATGACCCGGAGTGATAACAGCCGGGCGTTTTCAAGCATCATCAGTGACTTATGAGCATCGCAAGAGTTTCTCAATCTTTTTACGCTGCTTGTTATGCAAGTCAAGTTTTTATCAAGCCAGAGAACAAAAACATTTCTCATTAAGGCGCAACAAAAAATCTCCATGATATCAGTTCTCGTTAACATGAGTCATTTTATTGCTTTTTCACTCGACTCATTAATTAAGCGCTGGAAACTCTTTTTGCGGTCGATTTTTCATGGCTAAAAGTAAAGAGAGAAAGAGAAGCAATTAAATTAATGTTCCTAACGTATCCAATCACTGCTATCTGCGGAATATTTTCTCGTGTTGGTGTTCTTTCTTGTGCGCCTTCAAAACTCATATTCCTCCGGTTTCGACTGGCGACTCCACGGACTTGTAGCGAAAAAATCACCGCACATAAATGAAAAAGTTTTCAATGTCAAAAACGTTCACGATGTGGCATTAAATTGCAATCGCTTATGGGTTTTGCTTCAATTTCGTTGATCTCACTGCTGGGGTAGTCCCGTGAGCAGGTAGCTTTGCGGATTAACGTGGATTTCAATGCCAACAACCGAATTACAAGCTTTCGGATTGAAAATCGCTGCATTTCACCGTGACACCTTCCACGAATTCCGGCGAAACCCAAACGAGATCTCGAGCAATGAAGCGAAAGAAAAAAAATGTAGATCAGAAGAACAAAAAGAAGCGAAGTTTGTTGAACTCGCCGTTTACCGGCTTCGAATGTTCGAATGTAAACTCACTTCACGTTGTTTTTTCTTCTATTTGTTCTAAAAATCTCTCATTCGCCGCTGACAGATGACAAACAACGGGAACTGATCGAATGTGGTAAACTTCGAGTGGCAAATATTTAAATTATGCTTTGTCTTACCTTCTCGCGATCTCGCGCAGGTTGCGGCGACGGCACTACAAGCGCTGCACGATTCAGAAGTTTATGCTTTTGATGTCACGCGAGATGAAATTTTAATCCATTTCTCGATTGAGTCAATCATCTGTTCCATTTCTCCGTGCATAATCTCGCTGGCTTTTCTTATTCGCCAACAGTTATGTTCAACCTCGACCATAAAAAAGATTTTTATTCTGCCTTGTTACAATCCAGAGTGCTTGCTTTTGATGAAAGGCAAAGAAAAAGAATCCAAATCGAACTGTTTTCCGATTTGGGGCGGCCCCTCGTAATTGTTGTTTGGATCTTCACTCTCCGATAACTGTTCTCAGTTTCTGCAGACATTCTTCAACGCTTACATACTCTAAGTCGAGTTACGAGCGGTGGAATATCATTTTACTATTTGTGCATTTCACCGAATCAATTTCGGTGCTCGAGCATTTTTCTTTTCAATTTTCTACTTTTTCAATTTCTCTCTTGCGGCTGCGAAGAAGTAGAAGAGATAAAAATTACAATTTATGGCCCGAAGATGATTATAATATCGTGGCGAATGGAACGTTGGACATGGTTTTGATTTCAACCTTCTTCTTTCTTTTAATTACAGACAATTATTGTTCAATTGCATCGGAGCTGTGTTCACTAGCGAAATCGCAAGGCTCGCGTGACAATATCTCAGTGATTGTTGTGTACTTGAAAGAACCACAGCTGATAGCAACCCAAAGCTGGCCGGCAACGATCCAACAACCTAAAGACATCATGGAGAATTTGAACATGTACGAAGAGCCGTCAGTCCCCCAACCAGTAACCATGGATGCACTCGGCAATACAAATCAGGTAAGGTTTTGACCTTCAAAATGCGATATTGAAGATTTTGGTCGTGAATTATGATTTTAGAACCTTCTAATGTAAGTTTTGATACATTGACAATCTAAAAAAAGTTTTGACACTATAAATATTGAAGTTAAGTCTACTTAGCATAGCTAAACACTAGCAAGACACGCAGAGTTCACTCTTTTTCGAGCTAGAACCATAAATAGCTTCATGTCTACCATCCCGTCTTTGCTCAGATGGTTTCTCTCAGACTGATTGTGGAATCACGATGGCCCAGCCCATGAAACACTGCCGGGCGCATTTTTCAAGTTAATTTTCTAACCATGTGATTTCAATCAACAACTCGACCATCTTGAGAATGTTGTTGGAATAATTCAATTACACTAAGCTTTATCAAGTCTGGAACGTAAAATAGCTGTTTCAATTTATGTAAATTTATCGATCGCAACGCTCTCGCGTGCACGAGTTTCAAAAGATGTTCATTCGATTTATTTCTTTTTCTTAGGAAATCTTCAACAATCCATTCGGCGACTTCAACAATCAGTTCATCAGTGACGTCGCCATCGGAAAGTCCACAGAAATCACGGACTTGGTGAAGCAGCAGCAGCCGGAAAATGCGTTCAACAACCGCACCGACACAATGAACAGCATCAACAACAACAAATTCAACAATGGTCATGATGAGAACAACTTTAGTGCCGATGAAGAGTCGCCCTTGTCGCCACAAGCCGATCAAAGTATCCTCGTCCTTAACGACGACAACAACAACAGCAACGACAACTCGGGCGAACCCGACATGGGGCCTGAAACCGACGTTGATGAACACTTCGGACTCGAAGCTGTCGGCGCCGTCGGGGGCGAGAAGGAGAAGCTGCAAATGGAGTTC
>JPYR01000332.1:70118-81756 GCA_000775305.1 Belgica antarctica
GATTTCTTGGACAACCAGATCGAAGAAGAAGTCCAGCAGGTGCAACAGCACATCGAGAACTTCGCCGACCAAATGGATCAATTCCAAAACGAGAGCTACGACCGGGCCGTCGACTTTGTCACGCAATCAATCGAAAACTTCGCAGGCAGTGCCAACCAGGAAGTCCTGGAAGAAGCCTTGCAACAGCACCCAGAAATCGGTGAGTCATGTCTGCCACCTTTTCATGTCATTAAACGGTACTTTCGGGCCGTCATGAGCGATTCGTGTTATTTTGGCGAAATGCAAATCGTGATCAGCTTTGGTATTCATCGATGAAGCATGATTCGAATTTAATTTCGAGTTTGCTTTTCGTTTAACAGGCCAGCTTGACGGCAGAGTCTTTATTCAAGTGATGACGATGATGTTCGATTGAAAGAATTTTCCACTTAACGATAACAATTTCGAGCGTTAAAGGTTTGATCATAAGGTGATAAGGGGAATGATTAAATTAGTAAAGGTTTATTCCGACTTCTGTTGGATGTATTTTTCGAAAGCTTCGCGCTTTTCTACCGAGAGACGTTCCCACTTGCGCTTCCAGTCTTCGCGAGTCAACAAGAAATCGTCGAGACGCTCGCGGATATGGTCTGGAACGTAGGTGATTGAGTAGGCAGTAGCAACAGCTCCTGGAATGTCAACAATTTCTGGGATGTCTGGGAAGTTCATGTCGTCATCAGAGAATTCCTTAAATGAGAAAATGATTTTTGAGTTTCAATTAATGACGAATTAAGGCTAGGTTTAGACAGAAATTTGCATGATTGGTTTTTAAAGTCGTTAAAAGCTCATCAAACACCCAAAAAAGCATTTCAAAGCTCCAAATCACCCACACTCACCTCGCCTTCTTCGTCAACGGTCGCAGCGAAAGCGCTTGCTTCTTGGAAACCAGTGCGAATGACGTCGCGAACTCTTTCACGAATGTATTCTGGGAGTGATTTAACCATTCCGTCGATGGCATCGACCATGCTCACGTAGTTGTTGAGTTCTTCGACTTCGAAGCGTCTGGCGAGGAATTGAGCCAAGCTGAGTTGCTTCTCTTCTGGCAACGACTCGATTCTCTGGCGGAGGCGGAGAATCTCGACCTTTGGGAGTTCTTCGAGACGCGCCAACAGAACTTGTTCGTAGTGCTTCTGTTCTTGTTCGGTCATGGACGACCATTTGCTTTCCCACCTGTTCTTCAAAGCCACGAATCGGTCGAGGCGATTTCTCATGTGCTCTGGAATGTCCTCGACGTCGTAGGCGTAAGCCATGGCAATGAATGCCAGAACAAAAACGAAAGCCTTCATTATGTTCAGAATTTACGATTTCCCCTGTGAACGAGAAAAAACTTCAATGCACTGTGGAAGCTCAAAGCCTTGTCTTACAATCAATGAAATATCAGAAAAGACTGAAGAATCTTTGGTGACAAAAAGTCCATTTATACAAGTGACAGTTCGGGTGTCAAAGATTCCCCGATAGTGAGCGCAATAGAACATGTTTCTGATAACAGCAACAAGATGATAACAGTTAGCATTGTAAAAGTTTAAATTTGATGACAGAAATTCTCGATTGAATTGCGTATCAAGTTTAATTGACGGGCGCTGAATGGGCGACGACTTGCCGTACCGAGAAACTCAATATTGAACAAACAATTTCACTCGTCGCACAGGAACAACAAGAAGAACAACCAATTTTATCCCCGAAGTTGTCGCCTGCTAGTCGTTAAATGGAATTCCATTTTTATGGCATTTTCATGCGCCTCGAAATTTCGGGTGGGTTCTCTATGGTCGTGACACGATGTGTTGTTAGAAGCGAAGCAACTACGAAGAAAACCGTTCTGTGACGTTTAACGTGGGAAGCTTTCACTCCGCAGTGTAATAATAATTGGATAACGATGGCAGTTGACGGTGATTGCCAGATCAATGACATGATTTGCATTAAATTTGAATCATATGAGTGAAAAGTCATTGGCATTTCGGCAATGAGACTTTTATGGGCGACGAATAAATTTGCAATGGTATTGCCCAGATATTGCTCCAAGGCCGTGTTAACAAGATGCCAAGCTATTCAACTGACATTTTTGGCATGAATCTTAATGATCTTTACAATCTCTTGAAGTCTTGAAGGCGGCTGCAGAGGCAACTATGCCAAAACCATCCCTCGAGTCAAGGTCATGTCAAAGCTTGTTTTCACACAGGCCGCGGCTACATAACAAATCCTAATTCGGAATTTGTGATTGGCATTCAGAAGAGACATACGAAGCGATTTGTCCACGTCGAAGATAAAATCTTTCATCGACGACGATCAAGCGATTAGAAGACATAACGAAGGCAGCCCCAGAAGCGAATAATTGGAAGGCAAACAAGCTTCTTGTTTGATCAATTTCTTCACTCTTCTGATGATTCATTCTCATCCAATTCTTTTTGCTGCTTTTCATACATAATTCATTACATTCATGAGAAGATAAATTATTAATTCATCTTTGGTGCTTAAATCAAGCTTCGAATGGGAAATTGGCTGAAGCACCGACGCGACGTGCTCTGTAGTGCAAAGTCAATTGAACTTAACATCGGAATGGATTGAAGCTGTGAAGAGAGAATTTCGCGTCAAACAAAAGGCGAGAACATTCATCAAGCTTGTAAGAGAACAACTGGAAGTGTTGATTTGAATGTCAGGGGGAGTGCGTCAAGTGTATAAGCGCCAAATCTTGTAAATTCTTGTTGATACTTGACTAAGGCAGCTTGAAAAAATCCAGAAACTGCTGACTTTCGACAAAACTGCCGTACACCGCCCTTGCTCACAATGGTTACCGATGAATTGAAAGCAAACTTTCTTCTTACAATGTTGCGTAACGATAGCAAAAAAAATTTTGACGTAGAAACGGCAGCGCGCTTCGATAAATCAGACCATTTCTCGAGTTAGCGGACGATTTCCAATTAACCCATCAAGCACTTAACACTCCCCAAGGACAAGCTTTCAATGCCCCAGCATCCATCTACGTTGTTCTCGAATTTTCACACAAAGCCTTCTTCTTGTCTTCTTTGGTCGCAATTTGTGAAAATAATTGAAATGGCAAAATTCAACAGCTTTATGGCTCTGAGTTGTGCTCTTAGCTAGCGCGCAAAGAACACGAAACATAAACTAATAATTTTTCATTTGCTGTTTTTTCTATTGAAGCGCTCAGAGTGAACGGTAGAAGATTCTTTTTGATTTCTTGATTCGCGAAACATTTTGACCGTATCAACAAAGGCACAGCGAGAGAAGCAGCACAACTTTGTGTGTTTGTGCCAATCTATAAAAGCGAGTAATTACAAAGCTTCGTAAATAACAAGAAAACTCATTGAAGCGTCGAAGAGTTTTTCGTTTTTCTGTGCTTGTTATTATTAATCACGTTCCCGGTTCTGCTTAACTGACGCAGTAGCACAACTCATGTAAACATAATTTCAGTCGCTATCAGCTCAATCGAATCTTGGCGAGTTTTGATGAGAAATCAAAGGCAAGACACGAAAATTTGCATATCGCGCACGGGAATTATTCAGTCCCAGCACAGCTTTCCATTTATTCCGTCCCAACTGTCATATTAAACTTTAATTTATCGTCTCCGAGTCGCTGCAATGGGAAAAATGTGCACAAAAGTTCAGATTATAGGCGACTTTACAACCTTACGAGAAGATTAAAGTGCACGGTTTGAGAAATGCAATGCCAATGCCTCGAATAAGTTCTTCTGCAATCATCGCGCCGATGATGGTCGGAGTGGAAAACTGAGAAAAATTGCTGAAAGTTCAAAACGAAACCTAACAGAGCATTAAGAATCTGCGCAGAAATAATCTCGGGCTGCAAAAATAAGAAATTAAAAAGTTTTATTTTGCTACGCGAGCGGGGAGTGAGTGGAAGAGTTGAGAAACGAACACAGGAAATTCTTCATTTACATCGAAAGAAAATAAACAATGGAAAGATCACAAAAAATCATTTTTTCTTTCGTGAGTTGCCGATAAGAATCTCGTTCATAAATGCTTTTAAATGACACGATAGAGCTTATAATTTATGGGCATAAAGTTGGCGTTATTGTGATAGATTGCATTCCACCTCCCATTGTATCTCATTAACTGAAATAGAATATTGTTGCGCTGTGATTCATTACCTCGGACGCCTTGAAAGGTATCATTTTTACAAAGAAAGCGCTAAAGCGTTTGATGAGAGGGTCCGTAATTGGTGTCTTTACAGCCTCAATTGGCATGGAGATCAATGGGTATGATTATTGAATTAGATTTATAGTTCCAAGATGAAAAGAAGACTTGAAAACGAATTATTTTAATTTTTGGCCGCAGCAGTCTACATGAAAACAATTCACAAAGCCAGAGAGAAACTCCAGAAGTGTTCGCAAAGGTTATTAATTAGTTTTGAAGTCATCATACCATTCGCTAAGTCGTGAATAATTAAAGTAGCTGGCGAGAAGAACGCAGAAGTTTCCAGATAAATTTTGTAATTTTTTAACGGCTTTTTAATATTTGAATGTTCAAAGGTTTTCAAAACCTTAGATCGTTAGGGTCGGTTTCTTATTTTCTCTTTGTTCTCATCTTCAAAATGTCTTAGTTAAACAACAATCATTGTTTCAACATAAAACATTTGTTTTCAATACGTCCATATCCCAAAAGTTATCACAACCACAATCATAAAAATTTACCGACACCTTCCCAAACCTCCGAACCAACCCTCAGCCTCAGTTAGATTTTTCAAAACGATTCTCTCATCGTCGTCTATTAATTATTTACAAGTTAATTAAAAAGTGAATGTTATTGTTTCCATTGTAAAAACGCCTGTCAAAGCATAAAAAATTCGTCTCCACCGAGGCAGGACTTAGAAAGGTGACATTTTTGCGCAAATCGGTGTGAAAGAAAATTGTTCGGGGCGACAACAAAAACTTCTTGTGAATCGTAAAAAGCCGAAAGAATGTGAAGTCGTATCGATGTAAAAGCAAATCAATAAACAGATCGGCGATTGATGGCTCTGGTTTTCGTGTGTGTCGCGAGCGTTCCGGTTTGAATTTCACAACATTTTTAAAAGCCTCCTTAAAGGTTAGGAATTTCGCCTTAAGAAACTCGCAGTTCTTCTTGTTCCTTCGCATTTGATGCGTTGAGTGTCTCAAGATGCAAAATAAGACATTTTGCGTTTGCCGAGCATTACAATCCCACACCGCTCCGGCTTGAACATGTTTTCAATCGTAATTTGGGTTTCATGAGCACGTAAAGATTTGAAGAACGAGAATGTAGTGCCGCAAAGGCAACGTCTCACGACTCTAACGCCGTATAAAGAAGTTAAATGATGTGTTTGCGGCGCTAAAATTAGAATAATTCTAGTGCGTTCTATTTTCGTGACTCCGTGCCTTCTGTCACTGCAACGCTTCTCACTCTGAGGGAGAGCAGCGAGTTATTTCAAGTGTAAACTCATCCAAATTATTCCTACATGGATGGGCTCGCAAACGGGTTATATTTAGATGCAAAAGAATGCACCTCTCAGACGAGGACACGTTTGGACAGGCGTCGATTACACAATCAGGCCTCGATTCGATCATTAAACGGAAGTCTCAGCCATACCGGTTCAGTTCGCCAAAATATCAACCATAGAAACATCGTCATCGTCATTTGAATAAATTATCATTTCCCATTAATAAAAGCACACAAAAATTGAGTCGCTCTCTGCTCTCGTTAGCGGGATTAGGCTACGCGACGTGAAAAAAGCAAAAATGCTAATGATGCTTGTGTCTTTTAGACCTTGGAGCTTTTGGAGCCATTCAGCAAACGGTTGGTGAAAGCGGCGGTGAAGACTCCGAAGACGAATGGAATTACAGCAAGGGCGATAAGAAGTTGTTAGACGGATTAGCTGCAGTTGAAGAGTCGTCCGAACCCATTTTGGAGTCACCAGTCTTCGAAAAGGCAGAAGAAATTGAGCCATTCCCAGTAGAGGAACCAGAAATTGTAAGTTTCACGTGTCCTCGAAATTATTTCCTTGTTTTAACGCGAAAATTTACAATTACAGTTGGCCAAGCACACAGAAGAAAAATTCGCCGCACAAGATTTCGAGTCAAAACAGGCAGACTGCAACGATTTCCATCAGGAAAAGCCAGAAGAACACGCCGAAGAAGAGCGCCAAGTTCAGGACGAGGTTGAAAAGGACTTGCATTTGACAATCGACACCGAAGAGTTCGATGAAATGTCGCAATTGAATCCAGACGCTAAAGAATTCGTTCCGGTTTCACCGACACGCAGCAACGGACAGATGTCGCCTCCTCTCGGCAGCCCCGTTCACAACCCTGTGCTCGCCAATTTGGTTTCTGGTGACGCTGTCGTCTCACAGTCGCCACGCAAGGGAGAAATTCCACCGATGGAAGACATTTTAGTTCCATCCGAGACGGACTTTGAAATCGAAATTGATTCGCGTCCACATGAAATCAGCGACTTTGTAGCTGAAAACGGCGTAATTGGGTCGCCCGAGCACTTGAATCTGAAGGAAGCTATGCAACAGGATGACAAGCTCGAACAGGAATACAAGGACGAGGCTCAGCCATTTTTCGAGGAAGAGAAGAAACAGACTGGAGAAGAATACAAGGGGCTGGAGTCTTCGTTCAGCGAGTACAGCAACGGCTTCCAGAACGTCATTGATGTTGATGACGCAATGAACCGCTCGTTCTACGAAGGACGCGACGACGGAATCCTGACGGCACCAGAACGCCAGTCCGACGTGCTTAACTCCGTGCAACCAATTCCAACTTTCGAAGACGAACAGCCAGAAGCTGATCACCAAATTGAGAACGACGTGCCCGAGTCTGATATGTTGATCGCTGTGCAAGAAGTCATTCAACCAGTCGTCGACTTCGGCTTGGCATCGCCTACAGCCCCAAAGATGGATACTTCAGATAACTTCGAAGCAGAGCACTTTTTTGAAGAAATCAAGAGTGCTAGCAATGAATTCGACAAGTACGTTGACCAAGAGTTGTCGCCTACACTTCCACAGGTTTCGTTCAACACAATTCAAAGCGTGCAAGATGCCGCGTTCGAAGAGAAGACTTCGTGCCAGCCAGTTCAACACTCATTCGTTCCAGAACCAAAAGTGGAAGCTTTTGAGCTGCCCCAAATCGTCGAGTCGGCGCCTTCTATTGAAATTCCGGAGCAGATCGTTGAAAAGGTTCAGGAAGTCACAGAAGAACCAAAAGTTGACAACATCGCCGAACTCACTGGTATTGCCGCAATCGCTTTGGCCGGAGCTGCAGTTGCTGTCATCGCTAAAAAACCAGCTGGCAAGACGGAAGTTAAGAAAACCGAAGTCAAGAAGGCCCCAGTCGCCGCAAAGAAGGCCCCAGTGTCATCGACTGCTTCCAAACCAGCGCCGATCACTAAACCAAGTTCCGCACCAGCTTCATCCAAGCCTGCACCGATCACGAAGAAAGCTCTTTCATCGACCACTACCAAACCAGCACCAAAGCCTGCACTGTCCACAACTGCTGCCAAGCCCGCATTCTCCAGTGCCGCAGCATCACGACCAAAACCAGCTTCCACACTTCCACCAATCAGAAAACCAATGGCAGGAGCAGTTCCCAAGACTGCTACAGATGCTTCCGCTAAACTAGCCTCGGCTACGCGAACAACTTTACTGACCAAGAAGCCTGCAACAAGCGTGGCAGCTACTAAGTAAGTTTTGAAACTTGCATTATTTGAGCAATATTTAATTTGATTTTTTAGGCCACTTGTTCGACCATCCACTGCTACTACCGCGGCAAAGCCAAAGTTGACCAATGGCACAGCAACAGAAAGGAAGCCTTTTTCGTCAGCTCCAATTTCAAGGTAAATAGTCTTTAATGTGGTCTTCCAACAGTCTTTAACATAGACATATCGCCAACAGAGCTCCAGCAAAGCCAACAACCCTCGCAACATCTGCTGCTGCAAAGCCGAAACTCAACGGAACTTCATCCTTGTCAGCTAAATCTCCAACGAAACCATTGACCTCACACCGTCTGTCCGTGTCGGCTGTAGAAAAGTCAGCCGCATCACCAGTGAAAGAAAAGACTTTGAACCGATCAGTTGGAAGCGCTTCGAAGGCATCTCCGCGTCCAGTTGGAAGTGTTGCTGCTAAAGATGTAAGATTTGAGATTTTTCGCTTAAACTGAATTTACTAAAGCTTTTGAAATTTTTTTAGTTGAAATCACCAGCAGCTACAACAAGAACCACGACATTGAGTGCAGTTGGAGTCAAGAAGCCATTATCAACAGTAAAGAAATCGCCAAGCACAACCACAACCGGAGCAGCCCTTGCTGCCAAGAAGTCGCCAATTAAAGTCTCAGCTATCAAGAAAACAACAACCACGACCACAACTGTTGTACAAAAGAAAGTCATGAACGGCGACATTGTCTCCGAAGAGACCACCACGACTCAGACCACGGCCGGAAACCCGCAACTCATCGAAGACATTCTGAACGGTTTGAACGGACACGTCAATGAAAACGGACTCGCTGAGAACGGCGCTGGTGACAACAAACAAATGGTGCTCGACTCGGCCGCCGATTAAATTCCTTCTGAAGTAAAAATTCACGCACATTGAAAACTTACACTTTTGAGCAGATTCTTATGTGACGGAACGAATGCGACGCTGCGCACAGTCCACCAACGATCGAAACATTTGATATCTCACTTGGTTTAGCTTAACAAAAAATTGCTTTAATTAATTCAAACCGAATCGAGATTCAACATTGATTTTCAACGAAGCGGGGCAATGGAGTTTGAAGGTTTGGACGTGGTCGCAGTCGCATTCGTTCCGATGAAAGGGAAATAAAACTGGAAAAAGAATCAAAATTAATTAACACATTGCTCGTGAACATAAACACACATTTTGGTCTTCTTGAACAATCTCAAATTTTCGATGAATAGAGAAAGGAAACTGGATCGCCCGATTTGTTCACTTTCTTTGCCAAAAAACTCTGTAAAAATTACTTTCGTTTCATGTTTTTTGCTTCTCATCTTTTACGATACGTTTTAACACGATCATTAGTTATAGTTTTACATCATAATGTCTTATATTTAAATCCTCTTTTAACTCATTCATGAAGCAGCGCCGAAGGCTGAAGGCGAGATAAGAGAACGAAAGCGCGAATAAAATGTTTACTAACACAAGACATGTTTACTACACACGCATTACATTTAAGGAAACTGAATGTTAGAGGCACGACTGTCGCCTTTTTATATTGCTTAATGACCTATTGATTATGAATATTTTTTACGAATGAACGAGGAACATTTAACAGTGATTATTAATATTTGTTGGTTTTTATTTCTCGCGGGAGAGACATCAAGTCTCTTGGTGGTCTAAACTTTCGCATTTTTACTTCCTTTTGCGGTTGGTTCCAAGTGAGTTTGTCTTGTACTGAAATGAAGTTGCTCTGGGGTCGATCATTAATGATGTCACGTCTATAAAATTATTGAAATTTAGTGAAAACATGAAAATTTTAAAGAATTACAGTTTAAAGCTGTTTGATTAATTTATTTTCTTGTGACTTAACACCTGCACAGCCCCTTTAAAAAGCTTCCGCAAGCCAAAACCACCGAAACCAGCACTCGAACTTTTTATTAAACTAATCAAATTCGTTAAAAAATACTTTAAAGCATCATTAAAAACTTTTCTACTTCGATGTTAGCTGCAGAACGTGTGATCTGGTCTTAAATCGACTGGAATTGAAAGAATAATCTGCGAAATCGACTTTGGTCATCAATTATATTTAAATTTTAAATAAGTCATGAAAACTGCTATTATTAAATTATTTAAAGTTATTATGAGCTTAGGAAACAAAATGAAATGGAAATTGAACATGAGAATGTGTTTAGTGGCGCGGGTAACATTAGTCATCGGCGCACGACACAATCGATTGCAGAAAAGGTTAATCAAATCATTTAATTACGGATCAACGTGAAAATATTTTTTACTCTTTGTAGCCGATGAACGGTATTTGAACGGTATGGAGAAATGATATGCGAGAAAAAGAATAAAATATTTACCTATTACACTGATAAGAACGAGAAATTACCCTATTTGTATGGACGATGAAACGGAAAAACGCAAAAACTTGATGAAAAATCAATAAAGAAAAGTCTCGTAAAATTATGATTTCCTTCAGTTTTTACTTTTTAGCTTCTTTTCAACTTTATTTAGCTTTTCAGTTGATGATCAGCCGCTGGCTGGCCTTTAACAATATTTTGCGACACGATTTGCCTTACTTTTTGCGATATTTTAGCGAGAATCTGATGCCACTGCCAAGTTGATACGATGATTTTGATAAATTATGCAGTTTTGAAGATTAAACTTAGAAAGAAGAAAGCTTTTTGCACATTTTGAAATTAGAAAAAAAACCAAAAAAGCTTTTCTTTTAAATGTCTTTATAACAGAATGGAAATAAATTGAAACTTACATGAAACCGAAAGTCTTATTGGAAAATTTATTGCAGGTTTATGTTCGCACCGTTTCATAACTTGAACAGAAGGCTTCACAGCCCGCCCCGTTTTTGCACCAGGTTTTTAATGACATCGTTTTATGACAGTTCTTAACGATGACCCAAGACAGCGCTTGCAGTAGGCAGTTCCGAACTCTTATCTAACATTTCACAGAATCTATGCGGCGATAAGATATCGACAACGATCGAAAAGGCAAAAATTCATATCTTCAAGACTAGTGTGAACTTTGCTAGCATATTGGCGCGACATGGGCTTGCCTAAATTGAAAAAGTTTTTGTGCTGCATGTCATTAGAGACCGGCGGATTAGTGATCGGATGGTGATTACCTAACAATTTTAATTTTGCACCAAATTGCAACCTTTCCGTTCCAGGTTTACGACTTTCAGTTGTTTTATCCTTCTCGGATATTTGGGCGTAGTACTCGGCATGGCTGTGTCCTCGTTCAACGAGATGGCGAACGAATACGGAGTTCTGCTAACTTTCATCAGTAAACAGAACTTTTTTTGGGAAAAACCAAGTAATTTGTAATTATTATTTCTTTTTAGCCCTTGCAATTATCCTTTCGATCTACTTGCTGTTTTTGTTGATCGTGCTCATTGCAAGTTTGCTTTTAATACAATCTACTCGACTTAGGAATCACTCAAATATGATGCCTTTCATGATTTTTATGGCCATTGGCGTCTTTCTCGCCTTCTTGCAATTATTAATAGCGCCGTGGACAGGATTAGCTATTGCTATTGTTACAGCATCTGTTGAAGTTTATTTCTTCTTGTGCATCTATTCGTTGTACAGTCTGTTCAAAGACGAGTACATGCGGAAGAACCAGCCGATCCAAATGCTTCCAATGCCTTTGGAATCGCAGCCTTACGGATTCACTCAGCAGCCGGTGGATTACGGCCAACAGCCAGTGGCTTATGGTGTGCAGCCAGTTGTTTTTGTTCAGCAAGCAGAACCGTACACTCATCAGCCGACAGCTTTCCATCCGTATCAAGATGAACCAACGTCTTACAACACAATGTTTCCGGAACGAAATTCGAATGCCGGTCACCAAGATGAACGCAAAGTGCCTTTGAATTAAATTTTATAGACAGAAAACCTAGTATGAAGTCATTACTATAATAACATTTATTTAA
>JPYR01000333.1:0-30841 GCA_000775305.1 Belgica antarctica
CTGAATTTATTTTCAGCTGAATTTCAGCTGAACGGGAAGTAAAACATACACCCGGTGTCGACATTTTACGTGCAACGATACAAGTGAAGACTGTGGGCCGTCGAAACATCTTTTTTTGAGCGGGAAATCGTATTAAGTGTCATACTTTAATCCTTGCCGGTTCCAAATGTTTCCGGTTCCAGAACTTAAGTCAAACTAACTTTAAAAGCGGTTGATTTTTATCTTCATAAATTCGTAAACTTTTACTTTGGCAACAAATTGATGGTCCAATAAAGCAATCGTCGGTCTGTGATAAGAAATCAGCGGTCTTATGATTTCAATTAAGACAATCACTGAAATGAAAAGAGATTTTGCAGTGATTAAACCGAAAAAGATTTAATGAAACATAGCTGCGAATAAATTTTCTGGAAAATCCAACTTTATTGTTTTCACTAAAAATTGATTTAACAACTACCGATGGCGTCACAAAGCAATGTGGCTTGATTGAACCGTGACGGGCCTGGGCATTTGTATTGTCGACCTTGTATTACACTGTTGTTGGAGAAGCATCGAACATAATAGGTACAATTGGTGATCGTTGGGTGTGGAAAAAGTCCAGTTGGGCGACTTGCGCAAAACGTGTTGGCTACGAAAGCCGTCGAAGCGCCGGTAATAAAGTTGAGCACAGGCCTTTTGCAAGAGGGTTTGAATGTCAAGTTTGATCCAGTCGTGTTGACAAAGCAAGGCACTGTAACGAACGGTGTGCTTAGCGCTTGCGATTCATTACACACAGATGGACTTGGGCAAACACCGACAAATCTGAAATCCAGAGACGTTGCAGTGCATGGCACGTACTGCGTCCTGCTAACGCAAGAGAATCCCGTCTTTGTGTTGCATTTTTCGCAGCCACCTTCAACTTCCTGCAGCATCGGCATCAAAAGATACAAAGCGAACGCAAAAAATCCCAGAACCTGCGAATTGGAAACAAGATTAAAGACGGAAACTTTAAGCATCATTTTCAACTTACGAAAACTTTTGTTTGCAACATGCTTCGGGCAGATCAAAACTTAAGCTTTTCACTAAAAAGTTTTCGCTTTTATACGAAATTTTATCAAAAACTTTTCACTGCTTTCGAAATCGCGCTGTAAATCATGCTCGCTGCTTAGTTTTATATTACTATGCTAAGCACCTGTGCAGTAGTAAATTTTGTTGACTTTTAGAATGTCGCTATCAACGAACATTATCAACGCTTGACTCATTCATGAAGGCATTGAAAATTGCACAATCGGATGAGCGAAGTTTCCCTTAGCTCATTGAACGTTATTTAATGCTAAATGAAACGTGTGTAGTCTCGAAATGCATTTCAGAGTGGGTTTACTGATTTTACATGCTTTGCTTGTTATCTCAAAGTTTTGCAAGGAATTTCCGATGAATCAACATGAATTCCATCTTTTGAGACACTGCCAACGTTTTAACAAGACAGCCATCGCATTTTCCGATGTAAAATCTCTGGAATCTTGTGCTGACTTTGCCAGATCTAATCTCGGACTTGCCTTCAACTTCAGCCCGGGACATCGGTCGATGGAAAATAAGACAAAACCGTCGGAATTTTTTTACAACTGCGAAGTTCTCGAGTGCCCTGCGTACAGAAATTTCTCCTCTATGGTCAATGACACCCGCTTCGACCACTACAGTTTGTATACGCGCCCGCCACGTGAGTCTAGAGAAAATGTTGCGAGTGAAAAATATTTCAGCTGAAAACTTCTTCTTGTTAGCGCTCGAGAACGCCACGTGCGTCCCGTCGGTCGGCATGTTTATGTTATACACAGAAAGAAGCAATTATTCAACCGCTTACAAGACCTGTGTTAAAATAGGTGGAAACCTGGCCCACATTGGATCAGAACGACGCAATATTGCGCTCTCCAAGCTTCTCCGCTCTTCCACGAACTCTACGGTGGTTGAACGTCTGGCCTTCGTCGGCTTGAATGAAACGACTAAAAATCAATTTCGCACGTCAATGAACGAGCCCTTGGGATGCTTCAGCTATCGTGCGTGGTCACCAGGGCACCCACCGAGAGTCCGTAAGCCCGGCTGCGTTGCCATCACGCCAGACGCTTCATGGAAGGTAATCAACTGCAAACAGAAGGCTTATTTCATCTGCGAACTACTTGCGACCGGTCCCAACTCCTTTGTGGACAACTTTGACCTGAAATGCTCGATTAGACAACCCAACAACAGACTCGTGCCCAAGATTTAATTTCCACAACATTTATTATTGACATTTTTTCACAGTAAACTTAATTCCGAACGAGAAAATTGCGCTAAATTTGACAAAATTTATTATTGTGACTTCATAAGCGTGATTCATTTGTGTTGAACGAGAAAATATTCAATTAAAAATCGTTGCAAGAGAGAGATTTGGCTTATTATGCCTTCTTGGCCAGGGTAGCGTCGATGGCGACGACGACATCAGAGTAAATAGCTTCAACGTCACGTTCCGCGTCTAAACGCGTCAATTTCGATGGATATTGCACGAGAATTTTCTCGGTATTTTCACGGAAAGTTGCAATGCGAGTCTTCAGAGTTTCCTCGTTGTCGTCACTACGTTTCTCGGTTGAGGCGGCGGCACGCTGTAAAATGCGAGCAACAAGTGTCTCCTAGGAGGGTGGAAGGAAATTTATGTGGTTTAATGGCTGGCCCTAATCACCGCTCATCACATCATAATTGCTTACGTTAGTGCATTCGAAGTACAAGATCAGGTCAACCGGGGCAATGTTTTTCTCGAATGCAACACCCTGAGCCTGTTCACGCGGGTAACTGATCAAAAGAAGTGTTTAAGTTACGGTGTCAAGTTTCGGCATGATTAATCTTACCCATCGATCAAAAAGCCTGTTGAGTTCTCAACTTTGCCCATTGCGGCTGCCAGAAGCTCGAGGACGACATCGTTGCTGACTAACATGCCCTTTGATATGGTGTCTTGGAGTTCCTGCCCCTTTGGTGACCCAGATGCGACTTCGGCACGTAATAAATCTCCGGTCGACAGATGCGTGAATTTGTATTTGGCGACGATGCGTTCGCATTGTGTGCCTTTGCCACAACCGGGCCCTCCTAACACCCAAATGACAGGCAACTTTGAATCGACAACCTGAAAAAGCCGGAGTTGATTAGTTTGCACACATGAAGCCACCTGCTGACAACTAAAAGCTCTTCCAGTAGTTTTAGTCCTGTACAAATTGCGTTAATTTACAGTGTTTGTGTGTTTTGTATCCAATCATGCAGCGGTTATAGTCGTGACAACACCGAAACTTACTGACGTCTTTATCAACGATGCGGTTTTGGCCTTCTCTTTTTTCTCATGCTGTTGCGCCATTTGATGACACATAAACAACTTTCAGATATGCAATGAAAAATAACATGATAAGAACGCGGTGCATGGTTTCGTGGCCGGGAGTTGCGGAGAAATTGAGCGGTTAACAATGTCATAGTGAGTGTAAGAGAAGCCTTGCAACCGCTGAATCAGATGGCTTGAAAGCCACACCAGCTTTTATGAGTCACGTTTCTTAAAAACGACAATGTTTTCAATCAGATTCGGTGCGGTTTTAAACGTTTCTTGGTGATAATTTATGTCTTTAGTTAAACACTTCATTCAAAAATTTGTTCTCAATTGTCGTAATTAGGTTTCAAAGCCAGTTTTGAAACAATAATTTATGTGAAAGAGATTTTCCGCTAATGAAGTTTGTGATTTCTTCAAGCCACTTAAAGTCTCGGAGTCATCAGTAGAAGATTTTTTTGGTGGCAACTTTCCAACTTGCAGTCACGCTTGAAGTTGGACAGCAACGCACCACGTTGCCAAAATAAAGAATCGCAGCGAAGTTTTTTATTTACCACGAGATTTTTGATTTTGATTTGCAATTCGTCATTCTCTTCGTCGCATTCTTTTGCTTTTCTGGGCTTCCGCTTACAGTTGCAGTTACGGCAGACGCAACCCTTGCAAACACATTTCTCACAAGTTTCCGGGCAATTCATTATCGATCCGTCACGGTGAACTTGAAATTTCGATGAAATGTTGACTTTGATTGTGAAATCAATGGTCGCTTTGACTTTTGTGGGAAAAGTACAATAAAAGCGAACAGAAACTTCGCAATCACGTTTTTTTTTAAATTTAGATTCATGTTTGAGATGAGAAGGCGAGAAAAAACCACCGGGCACGCTGTGATTCAAGATGATTGCTTCTAATTATAAATTGAAGCAGAGATTATTTGTGCTTTTGTCTTTGAAGTTTGGTCGTGAAACTTGATCTTGAAAGTATTTTTAGCTTTAAGACTCTTGACACTGCACCGCATCATCCCCAAGCGAAATGGAGATGAAAAGATTTTATATCAACCGTGTCGCAATGTAATCACAAACAGAATGATTTTATCTTGACGTGGATACATTTGAAGGTCGGCACACTATCATGACAAGAATAAACGCAGCAATTGTGTTGTCACTCGTGTCGTATCAGCCGCCGACAGTCGCTGTCATTCATCAGCCGACACGACAGACAACATCACCGATCACAATTTTTACTTACCATGATGACGGATTCCTGCAAAAAGTGAATAGAGAGACGCTTGACTGGTTGACGACGCTAACCCCACGAGATCCGAACTGTGACTGAAGGAGAAAAGAAAGGGAAATATTTATAACCAAATTTATTTTTAGAATATTTTGCACTTGAAAAAGAGATTTTTGAGGTTTCAAGAGAACGAACAAGCAGCGACGATCATAAAAATTAAATTTTTGCGCGACACAAAAGAATTTGTTTGAGTGAAAATCAATTTTCCTTCCAGCTGCATTTTCAAAGATTGTGCAATTTCGGGTTGTTTTGATCCGCTCTTTCGTGTTCTTCGCTCTCCGACACGTGACATGACGATTTGAGAGTTTCTCTCAGCTGTTCACTGCCTGACACTGGCCGAGAGATATTTTTGTGATTTATGATTTCAGTGATAAAAGAAAAACTTTGAACGGGAAGTCAAGCATCGCGCAAACAGCGCAGGAAATCGTTAATTAAGCTTCAACTTTCGCTAAATCGAATATCAAGGCTAATCTGCGTAGTTTCACTTTGTTACGAAAGGTTACGAACGAGATTAATTTCCTGGCACTGAAGTTTCGTTCAAAATAAACAGTTTTCTTCACGTTTTCTTCCACAACCACTTGTAATTAAGATTTTCAACGTTTAGTTCGCAACAATTAAAAAGGAGAAAACTGTTGAATAACCAACCTGAATCCACACAAAATTCTTTTCACGATAGCTTCCGTGCTTTTCCAGAGAAAATTTCAATCAATACTGAATTGTAAAATTGTTTGCGATGCTTCTCTCAAACTGTGTTCTCTGCGAATAAGAAGAAAACGCTCAGCTCTCTCAAAGTTTTGACTCTCTTGAAATAAAACATGCCAAAAATTAATGAAAAGCTTGCGAATAAACAGATGCAGCGATCAAAATGCTTGTTGTAGATTGTGGGTATCTTCAATCTAGATCAAACTTTCTAAGACGCTAAGCTTTAATTTGTTTGATGTTTCTTTTACTTAAACTGTTGTCATCATAAAAACCTATAAAAACGATAAACTACCGTTGTGTCTCGAAACTTCAAACGATGAAAAAAACGATGAAGTGTCAGGATCTATGTTTCTTGAACCTTGTTTCAGAAGACTCGGTGTGGACGGTTGCATTGAACTTGTAAATATTGTTTCATTTAATACTTTGGTTTTTGTGAGTTTTATTTTGTTTTTCGAAGGAAAATAATTTTAGTTGGGCAAGCAGTAAATTTAATGTTAAATATTTTATATGAAGATTCTTGGAGAAATATTTACATTTATTGATTAGAAATGATGAAAAAAACTCATACATATTTCAGAAATCCAGATAATCTAGATTACTTCTGTTCCCGTCCGTTTGATATCAGCCATTGCAAGCCAGGACTATCAACGAATCACTTCATCCATACTGACTTTTGATAATGTTGAATCGTTCAAATCGCCCTTAAAGAATTCAAAATGTTTATGAAGATAACAATTCAAGAAATTGGGTTCCATGACTGGCAGGTTGTGCAACCATGAATTTAGACAATTGCGTCGATAACAGGGGCATTTTGAAGGTGTGCTTTATTGATGAATTTGAGTTTAAGATAAGCTCGCAGTTAATCTCATAGATAAAGAAGAATTAACTGGCAACTACCTGAGATAAGGTTTTGCCTATAAAATGTCAATTCTTGTCTACGATACGTTTATTATTAACTTTTCTTTCAGCTTGGACACTTTAAAATGAAGTTTTTGTTCGCGTTGTGCGTTTTAGCCTTAGCAGCTTGTTCAGATGCTGGAGTTTCCATGAACGACCCGTTCTACTGTTATGCAACAGATTGGATTCGACCTCAGAATCAGATGCACTCAGTCAGGACTTCTTATGAAGCGATTCGACGAACGGAAGTTGACCCAACAGTTTCATGTGAGTTTCACGTGATCACCAAACTTATAAAATTTAAAAGTGAAGTGATGAAATTAATTATTCTCGTGCATTGCGTAATGAAAAGAAAACTCAGTTTCGTTACGTCGTAACGTTTTAGTTTATTTGTTATTTAAATATGTTTTTTTTTGCATTAGCTTGCACTCCATCAAGATTTTGGTTCCTTGGACGTCACGGCGGCCGTCTTCCAGAGACTCCAGTCATGATTGACATGCAGAACTTTGCCAATTCTTCTGTGAGTTTCAAATTAATTTCAACCTTGATCATCGTTAAGGTGAAATTTTCCTGCAGATTCAAGCTGATATAATCAGGAACAGCGAACGCGGCCGCACCACTTTGTGTCGGCAAGACATCGAGCTTATCCGCAATTGGGTTATGGATCCGAACATAACTCTTGAACACGAGGCAGCGACTACAGTTGCAGGTTGGACTGCAATGCAAAACATCGCCCGTCGTTATCAGCAATTCTTCCCAAATCTTTTGCCCAATGTTTACAACTCTTCTTGGTATCACTTCCGCAACTCAATCACAAGGCGATCGTTTGCTTCAATACGTGGCTTTGTTGATGGACTGTTTGGAGACGGAGGCTGGAATGCCGTGGGATTCGAGCCAATCCCTGATGTTGACTCGTTCCTCCGTCCAATTGACTTCTGTCAGATGTTCATGGACGAAACCGCCACGTTACCAGAGCGACAAGCTTTTGAAGAAGGCCCGGAAGTCGAACAAATGGTTGACGAGGTGAACCATCGACTCGGATTCCATGGATCGAGTTCGTTGAGTTTTAGAACCTTGTGGACGATGTGGGAATGGTGCCGTAAGTATTTCCTTATATCATTCGATCCAAATTTTTAAAATCCGTTTTTAGGCTTTGAAACTGCGTCGCAGTTTGAACTTTCAAATTCTTCAATCGGTGAGGCTTCTGTTTGGTGCGCACCATTTACTGTCTCTCACAACGCAGTTTTGGAATACTACGCTGATCTTGGCTATTCGTATTTCACTGGCTATGGCGTGACAAACCGTCGCTTGATCGAAAACTTGAACTGCGGCCTTATGCAAGATTTGTTACTGTATTTTGGAGCCAATCCAGCCGATGTGAATTCAAGGGCGAGAATCTTCGTCACAGATTCACAAATGGTCCAATCATTCCTTGTGACACTCGGTGCGCTTGAAGACGAGCACCAAATGCATCAGTTTAATTTTGCACAGCAATCGTTCAGGCAGTGGAAGACCAGCTTCGTCACCCCTAATGCCGCTAACATTGCAGTTGTTCGTTACGAGTAATTTTAAAAATTGGAGAGAAAAAGTGCAAAAAGTTTAAATTTTTAATTTTTAGTTGCGCTGACGGTGATCATGACGTTCAGTTCTTAATGAACGAAAGGCCACTGCAGATTCCCGGATGCCAGACAAATGGATTATGCAAAGTCAGTTACATTGAAAGCCGGTTCCGCAGATTCGGTTCAGCCTCTTGCGCACAACTTTTCTGCAGTGAAAACTAAAGTAACAAGGGATGTTATGAAACTTAGATTTTGAGCTTTCCTTTTAACATCGGAATAAACAAAACTTTTTTAAACTTTGATCCAAATTGTCAACCAATGTTTCAGCATTTGGGTTTTGCAACTAAGACTGCTGTTAATTGGCGCAAGATTTTAAGTTGACGTAGTGAACGCTATTAAAACTTCCAAAGCTTTGATGCGGATTCTATTTTTTATTTGTCAGGTTGCATAAAGATCTCCAATTACAAATTACTTGAAGTAACTTCAAATGTTTCAGATTTTTGATGATTGCGTTGCCGATGCTGACTCTCATTAACTTTTGTGCAAGAAAACTACGATTTATAAAAGAAACTGTTTCCATTTAAGTGGTTTTGTTAACTATTGATCATGTTGAAGCTTCTTCTCGTAACAAATTGCTTTAAAACTGTTGCAAAAGTCAGCGAGTCAGTTCAACAGCAACGCCAATCAACAATTTTTCTTAAAACTATTTTCACCATAATTCTCAACTTCTCTTAATCTTGAAAACAATAATCATGCAAAGATTTCAATAGAGTCACTTAACAGTACGAAATAATTACACAGAATTTTCATCTAATTTGATATGTTTAAGTTTCAAAGTCATAGGCAATGAGAGACTATCATGTCCGAATTAGTTAATTAACATGAAAGGTGATCGAAAGTTGAAACAAAACAACTGAAAAACATTCAAGGCAAGAAATTCAGCTACGATCAATAAGTTTAGGTTGCCTGTCAGAGGTTTCACGCTGGTTGAACTCTCAGAGTGCACAACTGAACCTTCCGAATCAACTCAAAGTACGATTAAATTCTTCACAACTGACGTTTCAACAGCCCGCGATCGCAAATCTCTTGAAAATTCTTTTTGGCACGATTGCCATACAAGTTGGTGTCTTAAATGTGAGAATCCATCTCGGCGTCGTCCAACATCGTGCGGAAATCGGCCCGTCCGTTCGGGATGTGACCATTCGTCGTCTCTCGCTTCTTATCCATTTTCCCGCCATTGGCGAGTGCAACGTGGTTGCTGACTTGATTGCTTATGGTTGGAATGGATCCAGGCATTGTGTCTTCTAAATCCTCGACGAATGCATCGCTGTTGCCTTTCCTGTTGTTCTGTCCGCCACTTGACTGGTTACGGCCAAACACAGACCCGAAATTGCTGTTATTGTAAGCGTCGCCGTTCATTCGCACATCACTCCCGCCGAGGGCTTCGATATGCTGCCGAATCACACGCTCAAATTCCCTTTGAACAGAGCTGCTGTCCGTGTCACCATCGATCTAAAAAAAATTAAAAAAATATCTTTGTGAACACTATTGAAAACTAATTAAATTTTCAAAGAGGCCAAGCGAACCGTTCAACGCTTAAAAATCATCAAAAATTGATGCGACTTTGTGAACTTACAATCGTTAGACGGCCATCGTTGTCAAGTGTTTTAAGCATGGGTAGCGTCAGTTCACGGAAAAGCTCAAGGCGCCTTCTAAATGACGCAACCGAGTCGTCTAATCGACCTCTACCAAGTTGAAGTTTCGAGCAGTCGAGCAGAACTATGGGCGGATTTTGTTTGTACTGTCAAGACAAAGGGAAAATAAAAAAATTCGTTCAAGCAGGCAAGTCTCCACTACGAACCCTGTCCTGGAAATCTATGATCTGCTTCATGTCGCGTGGAAATCCGTCAATTATGATTCCCTTTTTGTTGACCAGCTGCAGAATGTTCGAGTGGATGATTTTGTCGAGACTTTCCTTAGTCACCATCTCGCCTTCCGTTATCAACTCTTTGATCGCAAAGTTCTCAGTCAACGGCCTGGGTTCCGACTCGGCCAGTGTTCTCAACGTTCGTCCGATACTGAAAGGGAATTCTCAACTTAAAACACTTGATTTAACCACTTTTGACCACCACTCACCTGATATGGCTCCATCCAGGGTTCATTCCAACAGCTTTCATGCACAACGTAGCCTTGTTACTGCCAGGGCCTCCAATTACGAAAATCACCTTCGGTATATTCGTGACATTTCCTTGCACCGGTCGTTGATGTATCGTTTCAACTTCGATAGTTTTCTGGCCAACGTTTCCATTCATTTTCGTGCGTGCTTTAACTGGTGACTCAATGGCGTTAGGCGGTGTTGTGACTGCAACATAATTCTTTGCTTTACTCTGACTGGGCGCTGTGTCAACGCTGACAATACTACCAGGAATATCGTCAATTCCAAACTCTCTGCCGTGCCCGATACCCGCGACGCCGTTCAGCACGGCTTCTTGATTTTCGTTCGCCTGTAAAATGTCTAAGATGGCGGAACGAAAATCTTTATACACTTCCGAAGGTGACCGTTCACCGTTGATCTAAAATTAGAACTAGTTACATATTGAGCAAGATCGTCTATTTTTGGAACCCACCGCCACTAGCATGTCACTTTGGTCGAAGTAATCAGCCACCGGCATGACGCTCTTAAAAAAGTTATCAAGTTCCATCTTCGCCAGCGAAAGAACAACTTCAGAGAACAACAGTTCCGTAAAAATGCGAGGTAGATCGTCGAAAAAATAGAACTCACCATGACCCAACTTGGCGCCGTAGTCGATTTGCCGTTGTAACACCGCTTGACGCCACGATATGAGAACAACGCCGTTAATGACTTGTATCTGTCGGCGGGGGAATTGACAGTGATTTGAGTTCAAGCAGATTTTAATTGAATTCGCTTACCTTTTCAGAATATTCCACAACATCACGCATCGAGCGTGGATATCCTGATATCAGATACGTTTTCGCTGCCGGCGACATTTTCATCTGGAATTTGAATGTGGTTTTAGATTCCATCGAACGATTTGCAATGCAGATGGCCTTACCTCGAGCATTAGCACTTCGGTGACGGTCTTGGATGGCAATTGTGAGAAGTCCTGCATGTCTAAAAATAAGGAAATGAGAAAAGCGTTTTATATAACCAGATTGACTTCTTCAAAATTTCATGAGCGCGGTCGCAAACGACAAAACTCCACCGAAACAAACAGAAACCAGTGTGTAACATGTTTTGACCCTGATTAATAATTCACGAGGGAACTTTTTCTCCCTTCGTTGTCCACTTCATGTCCCCCCGACACCGCTTAATAATTGATAGTTTCAGAACGACCGAAAAAACGGTGGAAAATTGGAAATCAATAAGCTTCGGTGGCTCGCCATAGCCTCAGCATTGAACGTGGAACTAAACAATAAATGATTACCATTGACCGAGAACTCACCATTGCCGATTGCGTACTGCTGAAGCAGATCCATCATGTTGATATGAGTGACTCCGCGCTTCTCCTGCATCAGCGTATCGCAATGCGTGACCTTACCCGAGCCAGGTCCGCCTAGAGATCGACAAAAAAGTTAGTTTTAAAGGCTTTTTAGCTAATTAGACACTTGGATTGCTTCATGGTGAAAGGAATTCCATTAGGCAAGTCACATAAAGCTATCCAAAAAAAAGAAAACAGATCAATCACAAACCTAAAACAAATATCACGGGAACGTTTGGCGGTTGAAATTTCACTTTTCCGATGTTTGCCATCTTCTGATTTCCGCTTTTTGGCGAACGTGTGATAATTTGTGACCCTGCATGACCACCACCTTTCCACTCTTGCATCGTTTGTTCTTCTGCGAGAGCTTCTGATTCGGCGAAAGCTTTCGCTGCGTTTGCTTCTGTTTGCCGAAGAGACCAGAATAAAAATGTTTTACGATTCGTGGCCATCAAAACATTAATTTCAGTAATGTATAGACGGTGAATCACCAATTATCCTATGATTTGAGCGGACATAAAATAAAATCCTAATAAACTTTGCATTGCCCAGTAATTACATGTCTAACGATACAAATTTCAGGACGACTTTATAGACGTTTGATGTGATTGGGCATCATGTTCTTGGAGATTGTTTTTATGAAACTTGGTGCACGAGATTCGAGTGGTTTCACAAGTTGTGAAGAACAAATTCAAAGAAATTCTCTTGTAAAGTTGAAGACACGTGAAAAGCTTCTTTAATTTGAAAGCTTATCAAAAGCTTTTTGAAATTGAAATTTTGCGAAAAGCTTTTTTTAAATTTAAAGCATTTGAAAAGCTTTAAATTTAGAAAGCTTTAAAAAAGTTCTTAAATTTAAAAATTTAAACTTAATCTGAAAGAATTAAACTGATCTTAGAAGTTTTTAAACTTACAATCTTTTGAAAGCTTTTTTGACACAATGTCTACCTTTCCCCGCTGAAACTAATATGAAATGACGACGTTAACGGTTTAAACGGTTAAAATGGCTGCCTTATAACAGATTTTAACTAATTTCTGTGTTTACCTTGAAAAGTTTCTAGAAGCTTTAATTACAACCCCTTTAACGACGGTGACTTTAGCAATTAAACATTCATAACTTCTCAATCTGATTTGTATTCATCATGTCTGACATGTGCAGCTTGTTTGTTTTTCTCAACGGTTGTCGTTTGCCCACGATGAATATTCCATAGGATATGGAAAGTTTAAAAATTAAATGGAATTTTAATTTGAAAGCACTTAAAGACGTTTTTCATACAACCGATGAACGTGAACAAGGCCACAAAGGAAATTCACTCCCACGGTCATCAAAAATGTATTGAACTTCAGTGTTTTTCAGCTACGTCCAAAAGGATTTTTCGAGAGTTCCATTGAAAAGTCACTCAACATTTCAGCAGCTAATTGATAATTTAATAACACACAGGATGACGGCATTTTACTCATTTCACGACAAATGACGACACGTTTTCTCTAAATCAACATCGCATGTCAGTGTAACAACACGAAATTACGGTTAATCACTGCAAATCATAATGCGACGTTAGTTCCCATCGAATAATTATTGCTTAGCAGAAAGTGAAAACTTTCTAGGGAAGATAAACTCAACTTTCCATGCAGGGCAAATACCGCTGAATCATCGGTTCCGTGAATAATTCAACAATCGAATTACGTTTCGACGGGATGTATGATTTCAAAATTATACAAGTGACGTCGTCCTCATCCAAATTCATCGAAACTCTCGTTAATTGAACATTTTTGTTTCAACCTTGATCGGGGGATTGATGCAGACATTGTTAGACTTTTGAAAGGGGAAGCTTTGATTGATAGGGCTAATTAGGTTTTGATAGTTAGAATCCATTTGACGCAAGACTGTGTTTTTGATGACTAACAAACTTTAATCGTTGTTCGGATTTCTAGGAAATTTAAAGTTTGTATAGTTTTTTTTATGAAGTTCAAAGTTTTCATAGCTTAATGTCATTGTTGAAAGTCAGCATGATTGTGAAGTTGTACACGAATGTCTATTTTTTAATGTCATGAATGAATGATGGTTCACTCGTGTGCAAGTTGGAAATGATTTATTCTTTCAAATCAAGCATTTTCACAGGTCAAATGCTGTTACAATGCTGACCTCGATAACTTTATTCCCGTTAATCAAACTATGATCACATTTTTAATAGTCCTACAAGACAGTGAACCATAAAAAGCTTCTAGTGATTAAAAAAAAGATTGTAAAAGCTCGTAGAAAGCTTTGTTGATGAATGACTAGGTTCAATGTCTTGTAGGATTTTCAAAACAAGGCCCAATCGAGCTTCAAATAATATTCTGAAAGCTTTCAAAAGCCTTTCAAGGTTTCTGTGAAGTTCATTAGGATAGTCATACCAATATAAACTCACCTGTGTCCATACAAATACCCATTATCCATTCGCAGTTTTACAAATTTATCCTTAACACCCAGCAATTTTAACAAATTTCTTATGTTTCGTATAAAAATGTTTCACTTAATCTATCACTTCAAAATCACTGCAAAAGAAAGAGATTAAAGGAATTTGCATTAGCGCTCGGCGATTTTCAATGGAACGCATTAAATGAGTTTGCTTTTCCGCGCCAAATGATAAACATCGTAAACAACTCTGATTCACTTTTCCACTCGCACGGGTGTCATGGAAAGACACGCCATGTTGGCAGTAACATTGGAGTTAGTTAATGGCAAGGATTTTTATTGCTGTTGACGATTATGTCTGTCGCCGTGTCCGATCAGAGGCGGAGAAGTGTTAGAAAGTGTAAGTGACAAGCTAGTTTTTTACTTGACAAGTGAAAGGGCCTTCACAGATTAGGCTACAAGTTCACATGTTTACCCAGCTTTCAACCAGAACATTTGATTATAAACATGCTCGGCGGTCTTTTCCGCCCCAAACCAGGCCCGCGCGCCCTAACCGAATATCGATCAGGTTCATTCATATGTAGAAATACTTAAACATTGCCATGAAATTGAATTCGGTTGCCACAATCAAGCGTACATCATGTTGTGTTTGCTTTAGTTTTTTTAAACTTTTCGGGTAATTACAAACACTCTTGGAATGTTTCAACGGAAAATCTAAGTGATATCATCTTTCGAGACGTTAAATTATTGAGGCGCTGTATAGATTAGCGTGGGAAAAATTTGTTGCGCCCAGAACAATTGCGCGCTATCATTAAAAGCACTTTTCGATGCGAATTCGCAGCAAAATCCAACACTTTCGTCACTTTACATTTGAACTGTCGTTAATTTCACATGTTTTGATGATCCAACAAGGTAGTTGAGTCGATATCGCTTGAAACACGAAAACAAAAGACTTTCAGTCCGTTTAAGGGTCCCGAGCCGACTGAAAATGAAACTGAAACGGTGAAAGTATTTTCCCAAGTAAAAACCACGAAGATAATTCAGTTTATCAATGTTTAATGAGTTGTCCATTACAGGACACACGAAGCGTGGTATGTGAATGTGTGAAGGGTGAGAATCATCCTCGTACAATAGAAAAAAGAAATCAAAAGTGCCTTTTAGGATGATTAGTTACGTGTCTGAATGTCCGGATGTTCCCGACAGGAAAATGAATGAAAACTACGCTCGAGGCTTTCTCTGTTCGGCATTTTGATGAACACTGCTGTGCTTGTGGTTGTGTCGATGATCTTGAATTAACCCATGAAGTCGTGGATGTCTGTGTTGAAGGAAATGTTGAACTGCGGATCGGAAAAAATAATGAAATTGATATTCTTCGATGGGGAAAGGTTGACATTAAAATTTAAAAGATTTTCCTGGGAATTTTAAAAATGCGAAGGCCAGAACTGCCTAAATATAGGATTTAATTTGTTTGTACTCACGGAGGTGCTATCATCAGAGTCAAAGGCCTTCTCTTCTTCAAAACGCGATCGCTTTGGGCTGTTCTCGATGGTGTCGTCCAACGAAACCGGCAAATCGTTTTCCTTGAACGTAGCGCTGCGGCGTTTCAAGTTTTCTTTTGTCAACTGAGGACGTGTAGTTGGAGGCGTTGGTGGACGCGTTGTCAGCGCACAAAATAGATTCGAGATCAGCTGCGACTGAGGCGAGTTTGTCTTCTGAACGACAGGCTGCAAAGGCGACAGCGGCTGAGTTGCTGACGATTTCGGTTCCAGCTTGATTTCGGTCTGTTCTTCTTTAATCGATGTGTGCTTGACTGGAACACCGATGTCGGACGAAACCGATGAACGACGGCTGTTGGAAGCCTTCGCAGACTCTTGAGCTTTCTTAGTCTTGATCTTTTCTTCCTGCAGAGCCTTGTCCAATTTGATTACGGTCAACTCTTTGTCCGATTGAAATCGCTGCTGTTCTTCTTGGACCTTCTTCAGTTCAGCTTCCAACTTGATGACTTCCTTCAGCGAATCTTCATTTGCTTTTCGAACGGCTTCGTTGATATCCACAAGCTCTTTCTTCAGATCTTCTTGATCCTTGTTGATACGCTGAATTTCCGATTCCACGTCGGCATGTTTGCGCTTGTACTCGTTTGTCTTCATACCAATCTTGCACAGCTCGATCTTCTGCAACTCTTCTGAGTCAATGAACGTGTTCAGTTCACCAGCCAGGTTTTTGTTGTCATCTTCGAGCATCTCCAGATTTGCTTTGAGCTCTTTAAAGTAGTCGACATTGAACAAGTAACATCGGAAGTCTTCCTCACTCAGTAGTTCATCGAATGGAGCCGAACGTTCTTGGACTTCTGACAACACCCAGTTGATGTCTTCGATGCGGGCTTCGGTGAGCTTTGTCTGGACTTCAATGGCGTCTCTCTGCTTCTTCTTCAGATCGATCTGCTCATAGACCGTTTGCAAGTCACGCTCGTCCTGTGTCATCTTATTTTGAAGATCCTCGAATGCTGCAAGCTCTGCTTCGTATTTCAAAGCAAGCTGAGCTTCAATTTCTTCGTTCTTCTTGATGTCTTCATTGATAGCTTTGGCGTTGGCCAGCTGGATGTTCACAGCTCCAACCTTAGCGTCTTCTTCGGCCATAGCCGCGATCAGCTCGTTTGATTGCTGGTCGATTTGTTCAGACTCCTTTTCCAGATCTTTGATAGTCAACTGACTTTCTTCAATTCCTGTTTCAAGCTCCTTCAGCTTAAGAGCGTACTGCTCTTCGTAAACAGCGACTGCGGCCACGGTCTTCTCGATTTTTCGGGTCAAAGTTCCAAGCGAGTTTAAGTAGTGAACGATTTTCGGAGTGATGTTTCGAATGACTTGATTGTTCAAGAGCTCGATCTGACACTCCAGGTTCTCTTTCATTTCGGAGAATCTTTCGCAGAACTTGTTAAACTCGGCGTATTCGACTGCGGACTCTTCGTTCTCGGTGAGAAGTTTCTGAAAAATTGCACATAAACGGGAAAATAAATTTTTAGGTTAAATTTCGGGGCTCACCGTGAGATCATCGCAGTGCTGCTCAATTCTGTCGTCGATCTTCTTGTTGAAGGCAGCCACCAAGCTCATTTCGTGGTGCACATCCTTAAACTTTTTGACAGCGTCCATTTTGGAGTGGATCGCCTGGATCTGCCATGCCTCGAATTTGACGAGACGCTGACGAATGAATTCTTCTGAAATTTCCTGGTTTGTGCTGATGGTAGCCAACGGCGACGGAACGAATCCCGGTTCTGTCTTATTTTGCAATTCTTTTGACATGTTTTCGCTGAATTTTTGCTTGGCGAATTTTCCTAGCGTCTGCTTGCGGCCGTTTGGGCTGATTGAGTTCGGGTTTCTGCCTAGCCCTGCCTCGTACTTCACTCCCCGCTGCGTCGGCTGATATTTTCCGTGCGTTCAACGCTGATTGCAAGTATAGTAATAAATATTCAGTCGTACTGTTTCTAAGTCTGATTAATCCAAATAGAAAGTGAGTTTAATTAAGAGTTAAAACGATGATTGGTGTCGACGCAGTGGATTTTATCGGCGAACTTTTGTACTTGCGGTTCAAAGTTGAAACTAAAATGTTCACAATTTCACGATTAAAAATTAGTTTTGTGAATGTTCCGGCTTTAATCTTGATTTGGCTGCGTGACACTGCACTAAACAGCCGCAGATCTATGCATTCCCTGCTGTCACATCACGACACAATTGCATTTGATAATAGTTCGTCGCGAATTGTTGTTTAACCTAAAATGATGCAATACTCGTAACATTCTAGAAATAAACATTGCGTTTCCATCCGCAGACATGGCACAGTTCTTGAACAGAATCGGTCAGGTGGGCCTCGGAATCGCCGTCGTTGGTGGAGTTATCAATTCAGCATTATATAACGGTAAGCAATCATCAAGTGTCGTTAGACTCGATAATTATTTTCTTGTTTTTAGTCGACGGAGGTCACCGTGCTGTTATTTTCGATCGCTTCACTGGAATCAAACAAGACGTTACTGGAGAGGGAACACATTTCTTCATTCCGTGGGTCCAACGGCCAATCATCTTCGATATCCGCTCACAGCCCCGAAACGTTCCCGTCATTACCGGAAGTAAAGATCTTCAGAACGTCAACATCACTTTGCGTATCCTGTACCGCCCGTTGCCTGATCAGCTCCCGAAAATCTACAGCATCCTCGGCCAAGATTACGACGAGCGAGTCTTGCCCTCGATCACCACTGAAGTGTTAAAGGCCGTCGTTGCCCAATTCGACGCCGGTGAGCTGATCACTCAGCGTGAGATGGTCTCGCAAAAGGTGTCCGAAGACTTAGTCGAGCGTGCCAAGCAGTTCGGAGTCATTCTCGATGATATTTCCATCACTCACTTGACCTTCGGCAAGGAATTCACGCAAGCCGTCGAAATGAAGCAGGTCGCTCAACAAGAAGCCGAGAAGGCTCGTTTCCTTGTCGAGAAGGCAGAGCAGCAGAAGCAGGCAACTGTCATCTCTGCTGAGGGAGACGCTGAGGCAGCTCAGATGCTCTCAAAGGCCTTCATGGAAGCCGGTGACGGTCTCATCGAATTGAGAAGAATAGAAGCAGCCGAAGACATCGCTTACCAACTCTCACGATCACGCAGCGTCAGCTATCTGCCGTCGGGACAGGGCACGCTCTTAAACTTGCCGGCGTTGTAAGTTAATCCAGTGTTTGAATTAGCCAGTCACACCCTACAAGAAAATCCTTCAATAAATAATTTTAAGTGCAAATCGCAACAAGGAAAGCTAGAAATCATTGAGCGAGTGTCATCCCAGCTTCAAGCTGCAGTTGCAATAGAACAAAGCGTCATAATTTCAGTTCTGTGCGGTCTTGCAAGCTCGGAGGAAGTCGGAACTGCGTTTTTATTTGTAAAACTTTATGCATTTCGTTAATAGCATTGAAATAAAGCGGCAAAGATGAAAATTTTTAAATCAAGTAAAGTTTATCCAATTGGTGATTTAATCGTGGTTTCCCAAACAACTGTCGCAAAATATGTCGCATTCGGTGGGCTGGACGGGAAGAACTTGATGACCGATTTGTAGTTTCCGCTCGGGTAGATTGTGAAGAACTTTTCGTCTTTGATGTCAAAGTTTTTGATTTCCAGAACGCCTTCGTAGGGGCAAGGATGGAAAAGGATCGTGTCGGTTTGCACTTGGGCAATCAAGCTCTTCAGCAGAAGGTTTGAAGCGGATCCACTCATGAATCCGCAGAAATCGATTATCGGACTTTGGTAAAGCTGGTGGAAGACCTGGCCTGACTTGACGAGCGACGTGACTTGAACCTGATCGACGAAAGTTGTAAAAGTAAAAATTTGCTGAACACGAAGCTGAAACTTACAAAATTTGCCGTGATAGGTCGAGAGAAAGTGAACGTCATTTGAAGCGATCCATTCTGAGACACTTGGCAGAGAACCGTTTTAACCAAATCTTCAGTCTCGCCTGGAATGCAATTCAGACTTGTGAACCTGTGGATCGGTTCGTCCTTCTTGGCTGAAATAAGTTTCAAGCAACAAAGTATTAAGAAAACACAGACAACTTGGTGCTTCATTGCGCGAGTGTCGAAAGCTTTTGAGACAATCGTCGACAAACATGCAATTAATCTGAGGTAATCATAATTTGGGTGGCCGACTAAGTTATCAGCGATCGTGGAACTCGAAAACTGTAAAAAATGTGATTACTGGAAATTGGATAATTTTCGTCACGAGTAATTTTTATTTGGTCGGGCTCTCAATAGTCAGAGTCGTTGTCATAATTGTGGGTAACGCTGACAAACTCAAGCGCAACTTTCGGATACTCGTTTTCTTCATCGTCGTCGTCGTCAACGAAAGTCCTTTTCCTTTTCTTGTTCTTGTTCACTCGACGCCAGTAGGAGTGCGGTCCAAAGTTGTCTAATTGATCATCTTCCGATGAAACTTCATTGGGCTGGATTTCAATGTCGAGTTCATGATGGCTTTCTTCATCTAACGATTGATTTTCCGGTGCTTCGTTGTCGATTACCGGTTGACTATCAGAATATTCGTTTTCTTCGAGTTGCATATTATTAAAATAATCTTCGTCTTCATCACCATTAGAAGCTGACTGCTTTGGTGGATCTTTGCTTTTGAATTTTTGATCGTGTTTGTTATCTTTTGTGATTGATTCTGGTTCTTCCAGATCGGTTTCACTTGTTTCTGACAAATTTTCTGAAGGAATTTCAACTTTAGACACTTCTGATGTACTTTCAAGAACTTCTTCGGTGATATTTTTAACTTCAGCATTTTCTGTTGGGACTTCTTTTTCAACTTCCTTTGGATGTTCTTTATACGAACTTGAAACAGGTTCAACTTTTCCCTTTGGTTCACAATTTTGCGCTAAATCTTTCTCTAAATCGCTAAGCTTTTTCTTGTCATTGGCATGACTGCTTGGGAGTTTTTCGAGGCAAGAAGTTCTGTAGAAGTAAGCGTTGGTCAACGAGCTCGCCGTGTTCAAAAGGTTGATTCCAACGGTTTGCAGTGGATTATCGACAGCTGAGAAGACTTCCAGTTCAGGTAGATTGCTAAACAAATCCGCCTCCAAAGTCGTCAATTTGTTCTTACTCAACGACAAATATTTGAGCTTTGGATAATCGAGATTACTGCTTGAAATCTCCGTCAGCTGCATCGAGCGTAAATAAAGCACGCGAATAGTCTTGAAGAAATCCGAAACCTTTGAAGGAAGCTTCGGAATAACTTGATTTTCAAAGTTAAGCATTCCAAATTCTTCTGAATTTCGCGGCTTTTTCACTTCTGTTACTTCTGAGTCTTTAAGGTCGATGTAGTTAGCTACGCAGGTTCGAATGTTTTTAATGTAAGCTAAAAGCACGGGGTGGTCGACTTCAACCATCGAATATTCCGAAAATTTCAAGTTGCACACGATGATCGATGCGTCGAGTGTTGAACAAGTCGCTAAAAGTGCGAACAACGTTTCCAAGATCCTGGAAAAGAATTTTATCGTCATTTTGACACTGTGCACTCGATCAACTCACATTATGCAAGTTGGCTTGTTGGCACCTGAAATAAAACTAAAAAGTTTTTGCGTTTAATTTGCAGGAACTTCAAATCGTATGCTTTAAAAAGCGTGAATATCAAAATGAAAATTTATTTGGCTGCGATACGAGTTGCAAAAACTTTAAAGCACAAACTAATTTCAGTTGTTAATCAGTAAGGTTCACTGCTTCATAGCTGAAGGATCCTTTCTGTCGGATGCTTCATGCAGTATGTTTATAAGTACATCCCTTAATTGATACAAACTGTCTTCATGTATTAATCTTTATTGTCGTCGTTAGAGTCATTAAAACAAGGTCAACTTTGTCTTTTGTTTGGAAATCGTGACAAGGTATCTGTAAATGCCCGCGAGATACATCGTGAAGAACTTGTCGTCAGTGGCATCAAGGTTTTTTATAGCGAATATTCCGGTGTAAGGGCATTCGTGAAATATTTGGATTTCCAACTTGACCTGGTCGATCAGAGTTTTGAACAGCATGTTTTGAGATGCGCCAGCCATGAAGCTGCACAAGTCCAGAAGGTGTGGAGAAAAGATGTTGATAAGACTTGCCCGTCCTTTTGGTGGTGTTGACAAAAATCTGAAAACATTTCGTCACAATTTACACGAGTCACAATATTTTGATTTTACGTAAATAAATCTCGTTGGCTGGATAAATAAATGTGAAGGTCAGGTCAACGGTGCTGTTTGATGAAAGCTTGCAGCACGGAATAATGAAAGAACTTTCGTCGTGCGATTGACACGTCACGCCAACAAATCGATCACCTTTCTTAGCAAAAGTTAAGGAAACGCAAAACCAAATCAAGAATGTTGAACTTAAAAACATCTGGAAATTTCCAAGCAAAAACTGGAGTGAACGCCAGTTGACGTTAAAAGTACTAAAAATAAGTTTGCACTCAGTCTGATTTAGCTGTTATTGATAATTGTACAGACAAAATTTGACGGTCGTTGGCCAACTTTAAACTGTTCAGCTCATTGAAGTCATGTACGCTTTAGTCATATCAAGTCATATCAAGCAAGAAACAATAAAACTTTAGCATTTTTGGAATTAATTCTTATTTGTTCATTTGTATTGCGTGTGTTTCTTTGAAACATTTATTTTATGATCAACGCATTTAAAGCTTTCCTGGAATGTTTATAAATAAAACAATTTTCTTGGAAGCCGAAAATTTCTCTAAATTGTTGTATTCTCCAATGTGAAACAAGTTTATATAAAAAAAATATGTTTATTGAAAGCTTCGTGGAGAAGCGGCCGCTGGAAAAGCCTAAGCTGGGCCCGGCGGACATATATCCTCAAGAGTTGAAACAAAAAGAAGATGAATTGACTTCGATGAATGTAAAACATGGATTCGCTACCATGCTACAGCTTCACGAAGAGTTTGGGACGGCTCGGAACTGCAACGTGACCGCGAAAGTCGGCGTTTACTTCATTTATTTATTTTCTTTAAAACTTGATTTAAGTTTAGTTTTCGAGTTTGTGATAAATTTTATTACATTTCCGATCAATTAAAATAGTTTACTTTCACATGTATTAACTGCTTAATGATTTCAATGAATGTTGAGTCTGATTGATACTTTGAATCCAGATCCAACGTTTTGATAGTTCGGTTCACTAAAATCATTTTCAAAATTTCTTCTCTTCGGCTTCCAGTTAAAGTCAATCTTTTAATGAACGGAAAAGTTAAAGGTTTCATAAAACACTTGTCTATCGCCAAGTGACTTAAACTTGGTATTTCATAAGCGATTGTGATAGCAAGATTGAAGGATACAAACATCGATGTCAAAATCAATTTTTTAATATTCGAAAATCGAACCAGATCGCAAATTTCTTTTTCGTTTTGTTTGGAATCGAGATTGTTTAGAAATATTTCCACGATATTCTTGTTTGATTTGAAATCTTCAAACGGTCTGAAAAAGCAATCATCTAGTCTCAATGTACGCAGATGTTGAAGCTTAGTTAAGCTACTGAACATTTCACTTTCAACTTCTATTTTCCCTAAATTCAAAAACTGCAGAGTATTTCTGTGTTTTTCCACAAATTTTCGAAGCTTTTTGTTTTCAGATTTTTCATCAAACTCAATCCACAAAGATTTCAAACGGAATTCAACTAAATTTTGATGATCCAAAAGCTTTTTTGCAAAGCTCCCTACAAGGCACAAGCTTTCAAGCTTTTCAAATGATTGTAAACTTCTGGATAAAGCGTCAATTTGACTTTCAGTCACTTCACATCGACTCATAAAGCTGAATTCGATAATTCCGGTACATTCAATCGACTGCAACATGTTGACACTTGTGCTGTCATCGTCTGCCATGATGTGAAGCTTCCTCAAATTAGGAAAATGTAAAGTTGATTGAAGGTCATCGATTTGGACCGTTTTCAAATCACAAAAAGCGAGAACTCGTAGATTTTTAGCAACAGGTCGTAGCACTTGATGAAGATTGCAGCTTGTAAATGTTGAATTCACAACTTTTGTTTCTTCAACTGATCCAGATTGCCGGTGTAAAAATGCTTCCAATGTCTTCTTCACTTCGTTCATTCCTTCAAGTTTGAAACTTTTGTAATTTCGTGTTGACTTCACGAAAAAATCTTCCATGTTCTTCGCAGCACTCAAGGTCAACTCGATTTTGCGCATCAATTTCCAAGAGTTTCCAACAATTTCGTTGAACTTTTTGCACACCAAAGTCAATTTCAACAGATCACAAACGGACAAATTGTCAAAAACCAATTCCCAAAGTTCGGGAAAAATTAAGTTCTCAGACATTCTTGAGCGATTGTTCGATCAACACTGAGCTTGCAAAGTTGTTTTTTTTAATTTCGCGGATGCTTATTGGAAGTGTTAATTGATGCTGCAAATAGTTTTTTTTAGAATTAACAAGCATCGCACCAAAGATCGACATCAAATTTTGATAAAAATATTAACTTTATTAATTTTAGTTTCTAAAGCTACTCGACAACATCTTCTTCCGGTTCCTGCGCGTCTTCACCGTCACTCTCGATTTCTTCATTGTCGAACTCATCGACTGGAACTTCCAACTTGCTGTCCTCAGCCGCCTTGAACTCATCCAGGGAAATGTTCTTCTCACTGCACAGTTTTTGCATGTTTGCTTGCGCTATCGACGCCAGAATGTCACGACAGGTCTCGACGAATCCGTTGGGCAGCCAGCCACGCTTGTCATTGCACGTCGTTCCGGATATCGGCTGCGGCAGTTTGTGCAACATTTCCTGGATCTTCGGGATGTGAACGTCAGCAAGCTGATAATGACGAGCTCTGAACGGTGGAATCGTGTCGTGCGTGAAGATCGCTTCGAGTTTCCGCTTTTGGTGATTTTCTTCGACCTCTTCGTCATTGAGAACGCTGCTTTCGTATTTCATTTGCACTTTGACGCGTTTGTGTATGCCAACCCCGCGTCGCCATCCAATGTCACCTTTGAACCCAGCATTCTGTCGCACTCGATAATCCAACATCTGGTAGAATCTGCTATCAAAGTCCGTCCTTGGGTCGTATCCAAATCTCACGAAGCTGTTTCGCCACGGGCCCGTCGAAAAATAATAAGCCATGTCGGCGAGCACGAAGTTGAGCCGACGGGGCGGCGATCGCATGCTAGCTCGAAGTGACGCCAACGTCCAAATCGGTCGCTCTTGGAAAAGCTTGAAGACTTCGTCGTATTCGTCTTGCGTCACAAACTTGTTTTTGACTAGATCTTTGACGTTCTCGTTGGCCTTTGTCGGAACCGGTCCAGTCATGCTGAAGGGGATCGAGATTCCGTTGGTAGCGCGGCTGCTTCTGTTCGTGACAGCGAAGGAAACGTTCTGATCGTCCTTGTCGTCTTTGGCATCGGATTTATCGTTCTTGAGTACTGTCACTTGCATCGTGTCGGTGCGAGTGAAGGCCACAGGCGGCAGGAAGATCGGAACATCGGTTTTCTCTCTGCAAATTGAACAAAATTTTAGCTAATGTGTGGAAAAATGCCTCGAGAATATTTACCGTAACCATGCTGGCCCAACTGCAATGTCACCAGGAACGATTTCGTTGTAAATGTTCTCAGTCATGCCCGTCTTTTCGTTCTTCTGTATCGGCAGGAACTGATAATCCGCGAAGTTGTTGAACTTGTAGCCGGCGCTGACAGTTCCGATCAGCTCCGTCGACATTATTTCCGGCTTTTTCTCGCGATCCTTCTTCGACTTTCTAACTCTCACCTTCACCAGCATTCCGGACGTCTCCAGTGGCTCGGTGCTTAGAACTGGCTTGGCGTAGAAATTCGGTCGGAACTTGATTTGCAGTTTTTGCTTCTCGTTGAGGCCTTTCGAGAGTTCCTCGATGCCGCCCAGTGACTCGATCATCTTGTCATCGTTCACGACCCTGCCCGGATACTCGATGGTGACGAACTTCTTCAAATCGCTGCTTACTTTCAGCTCCATCACTATAATTTGAATATTTGTTTACTTCTTGAAGCTGAGCGTCGTGGAGCGGCCGCGTCCTGACTTTGCGTCAACTCAGCTGCCGCGCTAGAAACGTTCAGCCTGCTATATGACAAAGAGTGAAAAATATTTATTCCTGCATTTCCCACATCTCAGTGCTACGCAAACTACAATCAAACACCGCGAACCTATTAAACGCCGTTCCGAGTCCGCAAATCCATCGAATTCAATCATGTAAGTATCGAATCGAGAGTGAAACAGTGGAATAATAAACCGAAAAGGAAAACAACAACAAATTTAATGCCGAAATGCTTGAGTACACCGCCGCGAAGACCTTACGAAGCAATTATTCTTTACTGCTGGCTGAAATCCTTTGATTGCTTCCGTTTACACTCGGTCCGGTGCAGCCAAATCTTGATTTCGGTGTGAAATATTGCATGGATCACGAAACTTCATCGTGGCCGTGCGGGAAGAAGAAGAAGAAGCCGGTGAAAACTGCGTTTCTAATTCTCTCACGACTTCCTGTGCTGCTTGCAGAACCGGTTTGATAAGAACTAATAGCTCATAAGACATTCTGTTATTCTTTAATTTGTTTCATTTTTCGTATATTTTCACTCCACAATAGAACTCAACGATCGTTCGTGCGTGCAAAATTAAAATTCGCTTCATATCCGGTGTCAAATCAAAGTCGTTGTTGATCTCGCGCAGAAGCTAAAATAACGAAATCGGAATGCCGGGAGCCCAGTCGTATAAGTTGTTTATCGGAAATCTCGACGAGAGCACTAAAGCAGCGGACATAAGGCCCCTGTTTGAAAAATATGGAAAAATAATGGAGTGCGACATTGTGAAGAACTACGGGTTCGTGCACTTTCAAAGCGAAAACGATGCCAGAGAAGCGACCCGGGAGCTAAACGGTTACGTGGTGAACGGCAACGCAATTAAAGTCGAGAGTGCGAAATCACGTCGTGCCGCAAATAGCAATACAACGAAGATTTTCGTGGGAAATTTAACGGAGAAGACCCGAACGAACGAGGTCCGAACGCTCTTCGAGAAATTCGGGACAGTACTCGAGTGCGATGTTATCCGCAATTACGGTTTTGTGCACCTAGAGTGTCAGGATAACACAAACATTAATGACGCTATTCGGGAATTGAACGGAATGGTTGTCGACGGACAGGCCCTCAAAGTTCAAGTGTCGACGTCGCGCGTTCGTCAAAAGCCCGGTATAATTTTATTATTGCATTTGCATAACTTTTCCTTCTGCTTATCAATTATCCACCTCTTGCTTTGATCGAAAGCACCTGCAATAGTGTTTTGTCTCTGCTATCGAGGATGGCGATCGGTGACGTGAACAAGACTTGAAACAGTCTTTCAAGTCATTGAGCTCGCACATTCTCTGCACTTTGTCAAACCGACACATACTAATGACAACTTTCGATTTGAAGGTATGGGCGACCCAGAATCTTGCTATCGCTGCGGACGCAGTGGCCACTGGTCCAAGGAGTGCCCACGAATCTGGAACGAACGCACTGGAGGAGCAGGATTCCGTGAAGGAAGAGGGAATTTCCTTCCGCCGCCACCGCCGCCAGGTAATTTTGCAATGACTTCAATCAAAAAACTTCAACTGACCTTTTGACAACCTTCCAGCATTCTTGCGTGACCGCATCATCGATGGATTCAGAGATTTCGACTACTACGAACGTCGCGACGACTACGCTCGCGACATGTTCGAGCGTCGCTACCCGCCGATGTCGATGCGTAGTGGCCGCGAACGCCCATATCCAGCGATGGAACGCATGCCACCCCCTCCGCCGATGGGAATGCGTGGACAATCACGCGAGTTCATGTCGCCACGAGAAATGTTCACTCGTCGATCTCCGCCCGGTCGCTCCAGCAGAGGTTTTGGCATGTACGAAGACTTTAGCCGTGACTCATTTGACGAAAGAAGACCGAGCGGTATGCGTGGAGTCTCGCCGACTCCTCACAGATACGCGCCCTACTGAGCTGCACCGGACCCGTTCAATTACATGTAACTTTAAGAGCTGTACGAGACGGCGGTTCTAAACAACTTAAGGATTGACACGTTTCACTCGAAGGCCCATCACGGCCGACTTAAAATTTGTTTTCTAATCCACAAAAATTAAAAAAATATTTCACTGTATTTGTGCTCAATCGAAAGCTCTGCCCATTAAAGAGAATTGAAAGCAATTACGACGTTTACTTTCAAATTGCTTTCAGCTTCCAAGCCACCACTTCAGTCTAAAGTGTGGCTGCAACAAGTAGTCAAAAGTTTCGCTATGAAAAGGATTTTTTTCGTGTGGCTGGTTAGCTCCGCTTTTGGATCGGATTACTTGATCAAAAGTTTAGAAAAATGCACTGCATCCGGGAACACATCTATCGTTTATACCTGTCAATTAGATGAAAAGCGCAAAACAATCATTTTTTATGGCGAAAATTTGAAAAAATTATCAAAGCTCAATGTGAGTGAAAGTGTTTTGAATTCTTGAATCCTAAAACCGTTTCCATTCAGATGACGATGTCGGTCCAAAATTTTGTGAACGGAAAGTTCAGGCAGGTTTTCAAGCTGGCCGACATCAACTGGTGCAAGTGCATGGGCAATGAGATTAAACAGACCAGCCCAGTAACAAAAGTCATCATTTACGCCATCAGAGACAGCACTTCGGGTATGACGAGCCTTCTCCACCCTTGCCCCTACTTTGGCGAACACAAAGCGAACATCACGATCAATAAAAGTGTCGTCACAATAGTGCCAGAGGGATTGTACCGAATCAAACTCAACGCCTATAATGAAGACGACTTGAACAACATAACAATTGAAATAGTTGTTGCAATAGTAATGACTTGAAGTCGAATAAAAATTACCAGCAATTCAGTTTGTGTGCGATTTAATGCAATTTAATGCAATTTAATTCGATGTTCGATGTTCGAAGAATAATTTGTCATGATAAATTTTATCAAAAAGAGTAAGCTCGAACGGCAGTGGATAAAAAAGTCATTGATTGATCGATTGATCTTACAGTAAGAGCTTCTCGATCTTGAATGTTCGTCGCCTGCGCATTTAGCGATTATATCGCAGCATGGAAACTTTTCAAATTCATAGTAAGTTCGTTGTTTTGATGTAACTGCGTTACATTGATTAGTATTTATTTATACTTCAAGTCACGGCCTAAGGCAGAACTGGAGTGGATGAGAAATTCTTTTATGCTTCAGGAATCTTAAACTCAGACTATTATCATAAAATGTAAATAGAAAACAAATGAAACAAACAATGTTAGTCGTTTTAACAGGAAAATTAAGCGTGACTGATTGTTATAGGCTGCAAAAAACTTGGTTCAAACTTGGTTCACATTTTCGTGCTGTCATTTGAGTGTGAATGGTTTCAAGTAAAAAATGTCGAAGTTTTTCTTTCTTCTGTGGTTTGGATTTGTTCTTGGATCAGACTACACAATTCTAAGTTTAGAAAAATGCATGTCGTCCGGTGTCTCATCTACTGTCAACCACTGTCAGTTGAGCGACGATCACAAGACAATAATTGTGGTTGCTACGGCTGACAAGAACATTTCTCAAATGAATGTAAGAAAAATCGGTAAATTTAAATTTTTAACGGCATTAAGTTTTGTTTGTTGAAGCTGACGTTTTCGCTTGAGAAACAAGTCAACGAAAATTTCAGGCAGCTTTTCAAGTTGACGGACATCAACTGGTGCGTTTACATTACCAGCACATTCCGAAAAGTGAGCCCTGTCGTTAAAATCATCATTGACGCGATCAAGGACAGCAGTTCAGGCTCGACTAGCCTTCTCCATCCTTGCCCTTACTTTGGCGAACACGGAACGAACGTTACCATCAAAAAAGGTGTCGTGTCAATGGCTCCCTTAGGACGATACCGGATTTTTCTGCGAGCCTACAATGAAGAAGATCAGAACATCATCACTTTCGGCCTTGTAATTGAAATAACTTAGTAGATGCTTTGATATTTTCGAAAAATAAATTCACGGACACTTAAAAGTTTTCCTTCACAAATTTAAAGGTCAAAGTACAAACAAGGAAACAACAAATTATAAAAGCACTTGCCATGGCATTATTATTTTTCAGCATGAAGAACATTATTTTGATTGGGAGAATTTTCACTGTGATATTTACTGCTTGTTGATTAGATTTAATTAGGCCCGCGACAATTGTCATTTATTTTTACTACTTCGGCGAAAGTTTGAGCTTTTAATTTTCAAAGCTTAATCGAAGAAGTGATCGTGTATGAGAAAATGCAGAAACTTGTTTTGTTCTTGCTTGTCACTGTCGTTAGTCCAGTAGAGTATTCAATCTTGACCATGGACACATGCAACTCATCTGGCAACTCGTCAACAGTCAGATACTGTCAGTTGGATGGCAAACACAAGTCGATAATCTTCGATGTCACGATGACTAAGACAGTTTCTAAGATGAAAGTAGGAAAAACTTCGTGGATGAAAAGTACAAACAGATTTTCAAAGCTGCACATTCACTGGTGCAAGTACATGAACAAGAATACACAGACGACCAGCCCAGCTTTAACATTTATCATTGATGGCATTAAAGACAGTTGGCGATCAAAAAGCCAACATAACCGTCAAGGCAAGAATCTTTATGGTCATTGGTCATTGCCCCGATTGGAATCTACCGAGTTTCAGTGAAGGCTTTCAATGAACAAGACAAAAACATTATAGCTGGTGAAGTTGTGGCATTAATCAGTTTATCTTAAGATTGGAAATATTTTTCCCAGCACTTTGCTTTTTAGATATTTTGATAATGATTCCAATTAAATTTCATCGACACTTTTCAGAAATGACATTTTTAAAAATTTAAATCTCAATAACCGGAAATAAAAAAATGGAAGTCGCAACTTTAGAGTGTCTTGTTTTGTCAGCTTTTGAAGCAGAACGAATTGGTCTAGCGGATATCTGTACTTATGACAATTTTCTGACACCTTCAACCTTTCGTTTTCAGTCATGTACATGCTATAAACAAGCTTTACAGTTCAAGAATCGAATGTCAAAACAACGCAACAATGCGAACAAGCTTAATGTTGATGCTTGTTGTCGGGGCAGTTTGTGGTGTCGATTTTATTTTCAGAACATTAGGAACTTGTTCTTCATCAGGGAAAAGCACAGAGGTTTTCAAATGCCAGTTGGACCCAACCTTCAAAATTTTGACTGTCGAGCTAAATATAACGAAGACAACATTGAAACTGAATGTAAGAATTTTATTAGAAATCGTAACTGACAGTAACGATTATGTTTTTAGGCGACGCTTTTGATTGAGAAGATGTCTGATGGAAAGTTTAAAAGGATTTTCTCATTTATCGATGTAGAATGGTGCAAATACATGAACAAAAACGTCAGATCCAGTGCAGTTTTGAAACTTTTTGTTGACGCTGTAAAAAAATCAAGCTCCGATGCTTCAAGTCTGATTCATAAATGTCCGTACATAGGTTTTCACGCGGTAAACATTTCGGTCACAAAAAGTATCATCAGTTACATTCCGGTTGGAGTTTACAGAATTACAATTCAAGACCGCACTGATTTTGATGAAAATTTTCTTCGGCTTGTGAGCACTTTTGAAATATTTTTTTGAATTTTTTTAAATATATAATAAACAATCATAAACAACAATAACTAACAAGTTATTAAGGTGACTAATGCCGCATGATTGCAGCACTGA
>JPYR01000333.1:31175-60962 GCA_000775305.1 Belgica antarctica
ACTATCAATGGATCGCCTTTTCTTTGGAAAGATGCCGTTACCTATCTAGGGGTCGCACTTGATCGTGGCCTTTCCTTTAAGCAGCACATCGATAACTCGATTCAAAAAGCGCGTGGCGTTGTCGCTTCGCCTTTTCCCCTTTTTAAAAGGAACAACTCATTACCTGTTTAGCAAAAGTCGCAGGTTTATCGTGCCTTTGTTCGGCCGATTCTCGTTTACGGCTGCCAAGTGTTCTCTAACTGCCCGGTTACACACTTTCGTAAGCTACAAATTCAACAAAACAAGACACTCAATTCTGAGGGGCGCACCCGAGTGGTTGACATCCAGTCCGAATCTGGCATCCCCACGATACGGGAACATGTACATAAACTGACTGAAATTTTTTATGATCGCGCAAAATTCAATGACAATGCTCTCATCAACAATCTTGGCAGCTATACGCTTGACAGCTTAGATTTCAGAGTGAAGCATCGGCTACCTCGAGCCTTAAATTAGATTCTACTAGTCATCTCCTGTACAGTTTGTTTTGCTATGTTATTTTATTTAGTGTTAAGATTTGCTATAATTTCGCTAGTTTTTGATATTTTCATCTTCTTCATATTCCTTTTCTTGAGCCCGCAAAAGCTCCTCAGTACTATCCGCAAATAATCCTATAATATCACGTCTATTCTAGAGATCGTATAGATCATGAATGCAATGTATGGATATCTTGATGTAAATTCATCATTTTTTATTTTTCAAATAAAAAATTCTTCAATTCAATTCAAGATCAGAGTAAAATAAGCCACAAATCAACTCCGGCAATTAAAGTCATCGTTGAGGGGAGAATCAAGGAAGCAAGCTGAAATCTTTTTCAAGAAGGTCGTTATTACGGTGGATACAAGGCAAGCATCTCGATGTCGAGATACGTTTCCATAATTGCTCTGGTCGGTCTCTTCAAAGTCACAACGACGGGCAGAACGAATCCAATAATTACGTTTTCTAATTAGTTTGTTTCATCGAGATTGTAACTTCAAATTAAAGAGATTAAATTTTAAAAATGCAATTTCAATAAAAATTCCGGAAAAAATTGCCATCAATTTTACGAACATGTTCAATGTTTCTGGAACGTGGCTCGGTATCAAGATTCAGTCTATTGTCAAATATCTTCTCTACAAGTCCAGAATTCAGAACAAGAAGACATTGATTTTGGTTTTGTTGGTTGGATGCGTTTTTGGTGTGGATTATTCATTTCTAAGCGTGAACAAGTGCACTGCATCTGGCAAGACTCTAAACATCAACTACTGTCAGTTGGATGACAAACATAAGACTATTGCTGTTGTGGTTACAGTAACAAAACAAATCGATGAAGCGAATGTAGTTTTATAATATAAAATTTCAAAGGTGTCATTATTTCTCTTGAAATCCATTTCAGACGACGCTGTCGCTTCAAAAGAAAATAAACGGAAAATTCAAAGTGGTTTTCACGATGTCAGAGTTCGACTGGTGCAAGTTTATGAAAAATAATTCTCGCAAAGCCAGTCCAGCAGTAAAACTTATCGTTGACGCCGTCAGAGACAGCACATCCGGTAGTTCGAGTCTTCTTCATCCTTGCCCGTACCTCGGTGTAAACAAAGCCAACATCACTATTAAGAAAAGCACAGCAATGGTACCAGTCGGAATCTACAGGGTTTTTCTTTCAGTTCATAACAGAGACGACAAGGACATGTTCACTATTGAGCTTGACGTTGACGTCAAATCTTGGTAATTAAAAATCAAGCTAAATACCATGAAAACGGAATAAAATTTAAAAATAAACTGAAAATTAAATTCAACTTTGGACATTTCTGCAAGGTCTTGATTATGAAATCAAAAATGACACAGGAGTTCACCGTAAGCAGTTTATGGTGGTTTGAAAAGATGATTAGTTATTTATTTGCAAATCTGAACCAAACATTCTATAGAAATACATTTTAATGATGTGACACAATTTGGAAAATATTTTTTGGCAAAGTGTCAGAAGCTTTAACAAAAACTGCTAATATTTCAGCAATAAAAACTATAAAACTCGAAATTTTGTGATCTCTACTGTCTTGAAATTGCAGAATAAATGATTTATAAGACCTTAATTGAAAGTTTTAAAAGCATTTCTCCAATTGCAGCAGTTGTTTGGAAAATGTAAACGTAGAACGTGAAGTCTCGTTCAATCATTTCTTTAACGAAATGAACTTACTTCGTTCGACCGCTTGATTGCGCAAATTTGCAGTACAATCCTTGATAGATTGATCGAATAACCAAATTTGCGAAATTTCTCTTGCAGAGTTGATCCCAAAAATCCGGCAATCGAGTTGTGGCTTTCGTGTTCACCAATCAGCCCACCACGTCAATACCCAATCAACAAGTGGGCGAAGCACCTATCGGCGTAAACACGAAGAAGACGATTCATCGCAGGTCACGGTTTAAACTCCCACCGTGTAAGCTACAAAATCCAGCAGCGCAAAAGTTTTAAGAAACGTGAATATATCGTTGTACATTTAAGAACACAGCACTGAGTCAGGAAAATATTTCTTTGTGTCTTTAATGAGACAAGAAAGAAAGCACAAAAGAAGAAGAAAAAGAATAAAAAATACAACACACAATAAAATTGAACAAAAGCGAGAATTCTTGTAATTAATAGGAATTGAACAAAAGCGAGAATTCTTGTAATCAATAAGAAAGCTTTTAACCAAAAATTGGTCCAATTTTGTACCGGTCGCAATTTCAAATCTTCAACATTGACGTCTCCCTCACGAACATCTGGTCGCCGACTTTCGTCTCTCGCCACCAAAACAAAGTTTTTGTGTAGAACTCGACGCACAGATCCCGGCGAAAATAAATTTATGTAACTAGAAAAGTCGCCAGCGACCCTCGCTTGAGTTGTTTTTAAGACAATCGAACCGTAATCAAGTGTGCCACCGTAGCTAGAAGCAGACTAAACCGGAGAGAAGTGAAAGAACCGCAAGCAATTTTCAAAAAATTATGAAAATCGGAATTTTTCTGTGATAGAATTTTTTGTTACTATCGAAAAGTCAAAAGTTGTTTTGATGGACAACCTGAATCAGAATTTGGAGCAGTTTGTTGTACACCTTCAGGTATTTTTCTAAGCTGGGCTTCTTGACCTTCTTTCACCTAAACAAATAACACTTCTAAACGACAAACAACCTCTAAAGGACTTCAAAGAAGAAGAAAATTCTTCGCTTAAGTAGAATCGAAAGTAATTAAACTAATTAAAAGGTACATTTGAACATGGCACAAGAGCAGGGTATGAGGGTGTTCCGGCAAGCGAGTGATGACGCGCGAGAAATGGCCATGAGGGTGAGAAATCGCGGGGCAATCACTCAACAACAATACCAGACATAATTTTAGGTGATCCACGACCCGGGATTGAACCAAAACCTCGATCAAATCAAGGACCAGGCTGAAAACGTCTGGAGAACGGTGCTAGAGATCCTGAAGGCGCTTAAAGAGGCTGCAAATTCACCGAACGTGATGTTAGACCAATTGCAGATCATTTTCAGAGATGAAAGTGAGTTGAAGACTGATTAACGTCTGTTTTGACTGTAAATAAGTGAAATTCCATCAATTTTAGTCGCCCGAAACAACACCTACTTCGTGCTACTGGGTTTAGGCTTCGGTGCTGCTGGAGGTTGCATGATCGGAATGTGGCTGGCTAGGAAAGCTACCGCCAGTGCCGTAATGAAGTCCGTCGCTTGCGTTTCTTATCACGGACCGGACAATGTCACGTTGTCCAAGACGAATCTTCCTCACCTGCGGTCCACAGCGGACATTCTGGTCAGAGTGAGGGCTGCAGCAATCAATCGGCTTGATAACGAGGTCGCCAATGGCTATGGACGAACGCTGAGAAAGATTCTTAATAATTACCACACCGGAAATCCGGAGCTGCCACTTGTCATCGGGCGGTCGTGTGCTGGAGTCGTTGAAAACGTAGGAAGAGACGCCAAGTGCGGTTTGGAGATTGGCGATGAGGTGTGGCTGGCTTCAAATTTCTACGAACCTGGTCTTGCATCGCAACTCGTCGTCGCCCACGAATCGCGAGTGTCGCGAAAACCTGTGCTTATCGGCTTCGAAGGAGCTGCAAGTCTACCCTACGACGGATGCATGGCGATTCACGCCCTTAAACAAGCGAAACTCAACGAAAACACTTCGATGGGGAAGAAAGTATTGATTCAAGACGGATGCAGCCCAGTTGGCTGTATTCTGACACAATTGATCAAAAAATGGGGCGGATACGTCGTCGTCACTTGCAATCAACGATCGGCACCTGTTGTCAACGCTTTAGGTGAGTTGCTCGGCGGTTTTCTTGTGATCTGTCGTTTCTAAATACTCAATTACTTACTCACACATGTCTGAACAGAAGCACGAGGTACCCATCCGTCCATCCATCTCTGACAATAATAATTCTTTTCCTTTGCACGTTTCTTAGGAGCCGACGAAATTATCACATTCTCCAACGACAGCTTCGCGGCGAACTTCTACGAGAAGAGCATCGAGCAGTCGAGTTTCCTGAACGAGCTGCTAAGCAGACAAGACAAGTACGACGTCGTCTTCTTCACGACGCACCTTAGCTACAACACAGATTTTATCAAGAAGTTCCTGAGTTCAACTGGGACCGTTGTCAATGCAACTGAAAATGACTTGCCATCGGATGATTTTGGCAGTTTTATGAGGCTGATGTTCAAGGCGAGACTTAAGAAAAGCTCAAAGCTCAATAATTTCTAACATTTCTGCTTTATTTTTAGATCTACGTGACCTTCAAAGGCCTCAGCTCGTCAATCTGCAACAACGAAGCGTCCTGGGCCAACGAGCCACATCTCTGTCACAACAATCTCGACCAACTAGCCAATTTCGTCAACGAAGAGGTGCTTAACACAGTCGTCGATCAAGTCTACAATCCTCAGGAAGCCGAACGGGCAGTCGCACACGTGATTTCCGATAAGCGAATTGGCTCGACGATCATCACTTTTAGATAATTTCCCGCCGATCATCAGTCGCCAGCATATTTTGTTGCAATATTTAACGAAGTCACTGCCAAAGACCAATTTCAATGACAGCAAAACCTCTTCCCCATCATTCAAGTTTTACTAAATTTCATGCAACAAGTTTTAAGTAGAAATTTTTACTTATTTTATATCGAAATGTTTTCTTCATAAGTTATTTAGTAAAAAAATCGAACTACTTAATTGTTTGCGTGTTTGATGTTTTATTGAAGATAAAAATCCATGATTTCGAAGCTGACTTCTAGACACTCGCGCTCTTTCATTACAGGCAGCTGGTTGAACAGCATGTCGACTTTAATCTTCCATTGCCTCTCAAAGTTCGGCGGAATTTCAATAAAAAATCCAGTCATGGGCAGCACGTCGAACTGTTCGAACGACTGGGTTCTTCAGGGTTTTGCAAATCTATGCAAATGCCGCTGACAGTTCTCTGAGCTTCGCTGTCGTACCAATCGCCACGTTCGAGGCGTGTGCTGGTAATTATCACCTTCCAAGGGGGAATCACGTCTCTGTTGAACTTCCAGGTTCGGTTTAGGTAAATCAACTGGCAAATCAAGTAGGTTTATATCGAATTTTGAGATGAAAATCGTAGAGATAATTAGATAAAACCTAATTTCTTATCAAATTTAGATAAAATTTACAGGTTTTTGTTACGTCAGAGTAATACTGGTGGAAACTTCAATTTTAAAAATAATTTGGGAACGACGTTCTCGTAATTACAGTTTAATTAAATAAAGTTTTGTTCTACATTGTCATTCAAAACTAATTTCCAACTTTTTAACGGCTTTTAATAATTTGAATTTTCCCGCTTGAACCCGAAATCGTGAAAAAGTCAACAAGGAAAGTGCAGTGTGGGAAAATTATTCACAGAGCAGACACAACCAGTATCAAGATGGATTTTCCAACGCCGGAGGAAGAATACGAGCTGATGTACGGCGAGGAGCTGGACATGATGGAAGATTTCAACGGTAAGGCCCAAGACTAATTTTGCAACTTTTTCATCAAACATATATTCTAGAGCCTGAAAATGCAGAACCGAAACCAGTTGCGTCCACTCAACAGCCAGCTGGCAATGCCACCACTAACGCAAGCATCATGAGCAGCCCAGCTTTGTCACAAATCTCCAGAATCGGGTCGAACTTCACTCCCGATCGTACTGCGATCAAGAAAACTTCGACTCCGTTCATCCAGAAACTGAAGGCTTTCCAGCCGACAGAGCCTGACGAAACCGATGACAACAACAGAGCGCTCATGGAAATACAAAACATCGGTGTCAAACGCAAGAGACGACTCGAGGATCTCTTTGGTGACATTTATGACATTGAAGAAGACGATTTGAACATGAAGAAATACAAAACAGACGAAGATCGCGACTTTGACACCATTGAGAAGATCATCGAGGCTCGACAGAGCTTCCAGAAGGAAATCAACCCGCTCAAGAAGACAAACTTCGATCGCCTCGAAGCACTTCACAAGTTTAAGAAAGAGAATTTGTCGAAAGTCATCCCAAAGTGAGTTGGATTATTTAATTTTATGTCACGATTTTCACGTTTATCATAAAGATTTCACAATGTTTACTCAATTTCTGTCTTTTTAGATTCCCATTCATGACAATCTCAAAACAAGACGACCGTTTGTACGTCCGCACTCACTCTGAAGACTTCGAAATCATGAAACTCAACGAAATCAAAGCTTACGACAAGACGAAAAGCAATTTTTTCGGGTCAGATCGCGAAAGCATTTGGAATGAAGCCAATGACATCATCTTGAAGGAGGTTACAGCGTTGACAATCGCACCGCAGCCTATCATGCCACCGCCTAGCACAACGAACACTGGCTCAGTCGATCTGTGGGTGGAAAAATACCGACCAAAGAAGTACATCGACTTGCTCTCCGACGAATCCACGAACCGATCACTGCTTCAGTGGCTGAAACTTTGGGATAAAGCAGTGTTCAAGCGAGAAGTCATCAAGAAGAACGTGAAGCCCGGTGAGTTCAGCAACTTCAACAAGAAAACCGGAAGATTCGAGCAAAACGGCGGATGGAAGCGAAAGCAGCGTGGAAATTTGAACACGGAGCTCGACTCAAACCATGTCCCGATCCAAAAGGTGGCTTTGCTGGTTGGAAAACCTGGCTTGGGAAAGACGACACTTGCACACGTCATCGCTCGTCATGCTGGATACGTCGTTCGTGAAATGAACGCTTCAGACGACAGAACAGTTGACAGCTTCAAACAAGCGCTCGAGAATGGAACGCAAATGACGTCGGTGCTGAACCAGGACAATCGCCCGAATTGCATCATCCTTGACGAGATCGACGGCGCGCCGCTTCCTTCCATCGAGTTTCTCATCCGTTTTGTGTCCGGTCAAGTCACTGAGAAGTCGAAGAAAGGAACAAACAAGAAGAAGTTCATCCTCAAGCGACCGATCATCTGCATCTGTAACGACTTGTACGGCGCCAACTTGCGAAACTTGAGACAAATCGCGTTCGTCGTGAACTTTCAGCAGATGGACAACTCGAGATTAGCTGATAGACTGATGCACATCGCTGACAAGGAACGAGTGAAGACGGATTTGACGTCGCTTCTCGCGTTGGCTGATAAAACTGGCGGTGACATCCGCTCGTGCCTTTCAATGATTCAGTTCTTTGCGTGCTCGAAGAAGCAGTTGACACTGCTCGATGTCATGCGTAGCAACATCGGCCAAAAAGATCAGCACAAGAACTTGTTCAGCGTCTGGGCGTCGATCTTCCAAATCCAACGGCCGAAGAAAGTCATCAAAACGACGATAAATGATCAAAAGCAAGTCGTCGGCATGAGCGACATGTCACCAGCATCTCGGATGGAATTTGTGCTTAAAAGCGTCAGCAGCTGCGGTGAATACGATCGACTGATCCAAGGCGTGTTTGAAAACTACCTGCGGCAGAAGATGCACGATCCCAACTTGGAAGGCATCGTCGAGGCCAATCGCTGGTTCTGTTTCGACGACATCGTCCAGAACAAGATCAACAGCCTGCAGAACTACGCAATTTATCCTTACCTGGTGTACGGATTCGCCAGCTGGCACTTCTCGTTCTCTTCGATGGCATATCCGCAGATCACATACCCGCAGAAGTCCTACGAGGTCTTGCAGAAGACAAACACAACGAAACAGGTGTTCAACAGCTTGAAGAAAGGAATCGCTTCGAGCGTTCGTGGAATCGGATCCGGTCATGAAATTCTGATAGACTCGATCAGTCTGGTGAAAATCATCATCAGTCCAGAGATCCGATCGGTATCGATGCACTTGCTGACCGAGAAGGAGAAAATCGAGATGAAACACACCGTTGACATTATCACCGATCTAGGACTGACGTTCAACCAGCTTCAAAGCTCCGAAGGCACTTACGTTTACAAAATCGAGCCTGACATTGAATACTTGAGCGGAAGTTTCGGCGGTGAGTGAACTTTTGAAGCTTTCTAAGCTCAAATTGAATATTTATATCCTTTTCAGAACCTCAATCAAGACAAATGAGTTACTGGAGCAAGCAAATCATCGCCAGAGAAGTTGAGCTGGAGAAAATGCGACGTGCAAAGCCGAAAGTGGCTGAAGGGCCTGAAAATGCGTCTCCAAATCAGCAAAAGTCAGTTCCAGTGTCAGCTGAAGCGAAAGCTTTGCCAAATCACTTGCAACGACTCATTCCAAAAGCGATTAAATCAGCAAAACCTTCAGTTATTGTAAGGTCTTATGATAATGACTCGAATTGTGATCGAAACAAAATTTTCTATTTCGCAGATTTCAAAAGATTTCTTCGGTCGGGTGACATCAAAGGCTTCAGTGACTTCATCTCAAGCTGAATGTAAGAATTTCAACTACAAGTAGCATTCATAAAATATATTTCAACTAATTTGTAGACACTGCTGCGGACGTGTTGGTTAAGGGACCGATCTGGTTCAAGTTCAAAGTAGGATACAACAACGCAGTTCGGAAGGACATCACCTTGGCGGATCTCCTTTGAAGCTCTCGATGTAACTTCCTATCAAATAAACTTGTTGCCTAAATAAAAAATAAAATATCTTGATAGCTTCAAGCTGAAACAGATTCGAGAGAATATTTACGGTCTCGCGCAGCTCTTGAGCAAAGCCTTAGACTTCAGCAATTAGTTAAATTTGTGCCTGAATCTGTTTCATTGTTTAATTATCCTTAAAGTGTCTAACGACATTCCTGTTCCTTGAAACGTACGACGCGACATCTTCAAAAATCCGAAGCGGTAAGTTCATTCGAGTTGAAAATTTCAAAGTGTGAAGGCCTAGAAGAAAAATTTCCTCAATTTCCGAAAAATTAGAAGGCAGGAGCGTCAAAGTTCAATGGCTTCGAGCGAACAAATCCACCGAGAAGGTGATAAGCATCGCAAGCAGATCGAACTCATTTGGAGAAATCTGCAAAACAATGAAATGGTAAGTTTGAATTTCGCAATATCTTGAAAAGAGGTTAAGTCGATAGTTTTGTTGTATCGATGCTTTACTAGACCGAGAACATCGAGGAAGAGCTAAACGCAGCAATCAGATTGTTTGGAAAAAACATCACCAAGCTTCCAGAGTGCAACGAAGCTGTTTTCATGCTGGCAGAGATTTATTTCGTGAGTTTTTAATTAAAGCATTCTTTCGATTGCGTCGTTTGATACAATTTTTTTTAGAAAACTTCCGAAGAAAAGCTGATCACGTGGAGCTTACGTGATTCCAACGCTTTTCTGCTTCTGATCGTTACAACGCTGTTGAAGCGCAAAGACGAAGCAGTCATCCGACAAGCTGCGATCATCATGTACAAGTTCGGAATCAAGCAGCGCGATGCTGAACGAGAGGACCTGGCAAAATTTCATGAGCAGGCAACGCAGCTGGTGTTCCACAAGATGAGCAAGGTGGCCACCTTTTACACGCAGTTCAAGTTGCTCGCAGTTCTTCACGTCTTTCTTCAAGGACTCGACGAAAATGTCGCCAAAGTCTTTAAGAAAGAGAAGCTCATCATCACCTCTGGTGGCTTTGAAGACGCCATGTATTTCTTCGAAAGTCTGGACGCGAACGACTTCGTCATGGTGAGATCTGCCAATCACTTCTTCTTTTCTTGCTCTCAAATTTAATCTTTTACAGACTGCTCGCAACTTCCTGGACGCTTACAACCAGACCATGACGAAACCACCGTTCATTTCCTCGAATAATGGTTTCCTGGTTGCTCTCAACGATGTCAAGAAGTTTAGACCAACGCAAGTGCTGGTTGATTTCTGTATGCGAAACCTTTCGATCTCCTTTTTTGTAAAAGCAAGCGTCATCACTGGAGACAAGCAGCTGGAAGAAGAAACCTACTTCGTTGAGCTGGAGGATTGCGATATCACAGTGGACTCGAAGAAGTTCATGAATCCGCTCCATGTTCAGCTTATTGTGAAGCCGAATCGCTCTCAAGTCCTCGACACTAACGACAAGGCTGTCAAGACCTTTCACAGCATCGACAGCGTGAAAATTATCTTTTTAAAGGACGACAACGATATCCTTAGCGAAGTTGTTCCGCGCTATCAGAGTAAATCACCAATGCCCGTCGACAACAACACTGACATCGAGTCACTCGTCAGCTTCCACACCATCAACACGTCGATCAGAGACGCGCTTCCTGTCGCACTTCCAGTTCGAGTCGTTCCAAAGGTCTTCGACTTGAACACTTCCGCTGAGGATTGCTCTGCAAGTCAAAATCTGAAGAAAAAGAAACTCACTGAGATGAAAGTTGCACCTCAGCAGCTATCGGTGGAAGACATTTTCGAGAGTCAAATCGGGAAGGTAGAACCACCAATTGTGTCTGGAGCTCCGAAGCGACCACAGAAGCAGGCACAAGTCGCTAAAGTGGAACCTTTGAAGGCCAGACAAGCCAACCCGTACGACAACGTCCGCGAAGACATCGATCGCTTGCCATCTTACCGTCAATTCATCACTCAAGCTCGCGAGAAGCGCCGAAACCGTCAAACGCAACAAGAACCTGTTGCTGTCAAAACAGACGTGAATCAAACTAGCCGCAAAGCTCCAGCTAAGAAGAAAGCACCAGCCAAACGTCAGCCAACATCAACTAAGAGAACTAGCTCAAGAACAAAGAAGGCTAGCAATAACTCGTCGGAGGGAGAAGTTGAAGACGAAATTATGGAATGTTTCGGCGAAGCATTGCATCCAAGTGAACCGCTTGCTCCCCTGCAGAAAGAACCGAAGAGACAGAGAAAAACTCGCGCAAAATCGGATGCAGTTTTGGACTCGTCAGCTGAAGACCGCGCCATCATGGACATGCTTCCAAGTGCTGCTGACGTTCGCCAGCGAATTGCTTCAAAGAAAAGCTACTTCACTAAAGCCAAACCGAAATCGGCTGCAGCCAAGAAGACGCCAACGAAACGACAGCCAACAAAATCCAAGAAGCCAGTACCATCAAAGACAGTTGTGGTTGAAGAGTTCTCGACGGAAGATGATGAATTTGAGAAGACACAGTCTTGCCCGTCGTTACCACTGGCAAAGGCTCCACCGATCAAAGCCATCAAGTCGACACGTCAAGTCATCGAAGCAAACGCAGAGACAGTTCAACACCCAGAAGTGATCCAGCGGCAAACTGAATCCACGCGTGGTCAAACAAGTATTCATCGTACCGTGGCAGCTAAGCAAGAGAAGCAAGCAATCTTGAACACTTTGAGCAAGAAGCCGGCTCCCACATCACCACCGCCAACTAACTTGTCCTTCAGACGTCTCTCGTCTGCCATCTCACCAAGTTCAGAGATCCAGCGTCATTTTGAACTGGCAACGAGACAGAACATCTTAAATGACAGTCGCACGAAGCGTTCACGCCCTGACGGTGAAGAGCGTCATCAACCAGCAAAGAAGGGTCGAAATGACTTCGACCAGCTGCTGAAAGAGTCGACACGATTGGAAAAAACGACCATCCGCCTCAAGAAGCGCGAATCGTTCGGCAATAACGTGGAAATCCATGTACAGTCGCCGCCCGAAAAACGAGCCAAATACTCGCATGTCGAGGTAGAATCGAAAGAGAACAAGGCACCACAACCGTTGCCAGTCAAATACAACACATCGATGCTCGATAAGAACCCGCTCTTGAACGAGTTCATCAACAACTCGCAGCAACACTCGAGCATCGAGAACGACGACTTCGACGAAGTTATCATGACCGCCCAGACGATTCAGAAGAAGAAATCGTCTCCAACGATCGTTCAAACAGTTCAGTACCGCCGAGTCAACGAGAATGCTGAACCGCAGATGCAGCCACTTCGCATCGACACCGGCGGACTATCCGAACTCTTCATGCAGAAGGCACAAAAAGAAGTCGATCACGCAATGAAAGAATTGCAGACGCTTCAGGCTCCAACTAAAACTTTTTTGAATCCTGCCACGAAGGAAAGCATCGGTCAAGCCATCGCTGCATATCGAGCATCGGAAGACAGAGTCAAGCAGCACATCAGCGAACACATCAAGTTGCTCAAACGCGTTCATCACTCGAAGCGTTCAATGATGCAATTGTTCGACGAAAACGACGAGGCCGTTCGCATAGTGAGAGCCGCCACTAAGCAAGGTAAGATTTCAATTCTTTGCTTAATTTGCCGTTCTAATTTGGTTTTCCAACACAGGAATGATCGAAGCTCGCCAGCAGTACGACGAACGAATTCAACAGATTGGCCAAGTTCATCAAAGCTTGATTAACAAGCAAGAATCTTTGAAGCAAGAAGTCTGGCGTCAGCATCTCAATGAAATCACCAGCCACTTCAATTCAATGATTCAGGGCCACTACGAAATCTAAATTTCCAGTTTCTATGAAAACCAAGCCGCGCACAAACTTTCTTCATGAGTTTATTCGTGGCTTTTCACTCGCTTTCTTTTTTGATCATCAAAAACAGTTGATGTGAAACCTTTTTCTTACAATTTTTGTAACAATCTGACGAAATTTTAAAGGCGTTTGATTTATTTTCGACGGAATAGAGAATAAAAACTTCGAGTTTTATGAATTACAAAAAGAAAATCTTTGAAGTTGAGAACAGAAAACAAACTGATGGACTTTGTATTGAAGTCTGAAGTATTTCAGAAGACGAAGAAGGGTTGAAACTACAACTGCTTCTCATTAAAATGAATTAGCAAAAATCAACGCGGCTTTGTTCTTTTAATGTGAGACTTTTATTCACTTTGCTTATCATTCTTTGCCTTAACTTACAATTTCATGTTTAACGAATAAATAATTCCAAAAAAGATTTTTCTTCTCTTTTTCATTCAATTTACAATTCCTTGATAAGGTTGTCAGCTTGCAACTCCGCTTAGTCAGTGTCAGGGATATGCTTCCTTCCTTTCCAGCCACTCGATCCGTTTCTTCATGTGCGAATTTTTAGTTTTTCTTCTTTGAAGGAACTTTACTCTCAATTTTAAATGTTATCAGAAATATTTTCTTTTGCTTGCTTTTATTCTTGTCTATGAAAATCTTTTTAACTGTAAGCTTCTAAGACCGCAGCGTCAACCGCGGGTTTTTTGATTATTATCGAGATTAATTTCGTGTAGGAAGGGCGATAGAAGAGAAGAGAGAAGGTTTACTGCTGTTGCTGCTGCTGCTGATGTTGGTTTAAAGTGTTGTGCATTGACACTTCACCGTCGTCTTCTGTGGATTTACAAACAAATAGATTTAGTGAAATCGAAGGGAGATTTTGAAGCATAAAAAGTTTGTTAAGAATCATTGCAACTTACCAAGTCCTTTATGGAATTTCTCAAGTTCCATCCAATGTCTTAATCTCAGTTCTTGTTCCTCCAAGTGCTGTCGCTGGAGAAGAAGCGTCAACTGCTGACGTATTTGTGGCTTCAATTGCATGCACTTCAGCATGTTGCGGGCGGTGTCGAGATGAACATTTTCAAGTTCCTGTTGAGAGACAAGTAAAGACGCATTTTAAAATCACCTTAAGCCTTGTCCCATTGATAGAGAAAACACACAAAAAGTTTGTTAAGCACCAAGCAACAACAACAAAACACCAAAACATAAAATATGATTAAGATCGTCCACCGAATGTTATCAAAGTTTATTCATTTCACCATGAATGTCTCTGTGAGTGCGGAATGAGTCCTGTCGTGCATGACTGTTCCTTAAACCACTTGAGAGATGAGATGAAAAGAAAGATCAAGAGCTAAAAATGATAAAGTCGCAGTTCCCGGTTATTCTTGTGTCCATCATGAGAGTGAGTTTGTGATTGTGGGTGTCTTTCAGTTAGCCCATGTTCAGTTCATTCTGAGTGAGAGAAGCTTACCAATGGAAACTCATTGGATGACATTGGTCCCGAAGTGAAATACGCCTTGATCGCCTGGTTGGGGTTCTGGGTGAAGTTTGATTGCGCCGGCATGGACAGAGACGGGTAGTAGTTCGGCCGCGAGAACTGCCTGAACGATGGCTGCTGCGGCATCAGCAGCATTGAGTTGCTGTTCAGGACTGGAGCTGACATTTGATGGGTTAAATGATAGGGAAGGGACTTGGACGGGTTCAAAGGCACTTGATTTGTCATTTTTAACGAGAACTGCGGCGCTTCTAATGACTGGTTCGGTGATTGCACAGCTGTCGACGATTTGTTCACAGTTTTCGAGATTTTTTTGAGCGGCATTGAGTGAACTGAGTTCGAAGATCTAATTTTGTAACCGTAGTTGCTCGACTTCGTTGTCAAGTCGGAGTAGGACGAAGAATCCTGCTCTACGTCTGATGACGACCGTTCCAGCGATGAAGAGTCGCTGATGTCGCCGGAATCGTAGTCAAAGCTGAGTGTAGTTGCGTCGTCGCTTTCGCTCGGCTTCCGGTACTTGTAAAGCGATTTTATTCGACTTTTGTGGCTTATCATTGGCCTGCCGTGATAAGTGTCGTACGTTCCCATCATTTTTCGCTTCTGGTTCATCCGGTGCAGCAGCATTAGATTGTCGAAGCTGCCGCCGATCATGTGCGGTGGGTCGAGAGTCAGCGAGTTTAGTTTTCCATCGGCGCGACATCGTTCGAACGAAGTTTTCTTCTTGGGTTTGAGAGACTTCGGATCCTTCTTGTGTTTTGCGCCTTTCATTAGCGCCGGAAGACTTTGGCAAGAGTCGCATCGGTGGAGTGAGAACACTTCGGTCCGTTGCTTGTCGTTCGAAGGTTCCGCAATCGTGTACTTCTTCTTGTTTCTGAACAAAGACGCGAGTTTGGCTTTGAACGCCTTTTGCAGCGAACCGGGTTCACGGATTTGAAGCTGAACTTTTGGATCGGAATACTTTCGAAGCAGTTCTTTGTTCTCTTTGACGACGTCGTTGAGCTGGAAGCGGTCTTTGCGCAAAATTTTCCTCTGTTCCCAACTCGGTCGCTTCTCCAACAGTGGTTTTGGCATCGGAATGTCGACACTGCTGGTTCGCTTCACGAACTTATTTTTCCGGTAGTCATTCAAGTTGAATCCCTTGAACTTGCTGGGCTCGTTAATTTTCAAGCTTGTTTGAGCGAACTGGAACATTGGCTGCGCGTTGTTTTGAGTTTGCGACGGCGGGGAGAAGTTCAAGGACGGGATCTGCAGGGGTGGGAAGAACGGCGACGTCGCCATGTCGACGAAAATGCGTGGACTCTGCGGTAACGATTGCGGGACTTTCAGGACGTTACTCGAAGGCGACTTCACTGCTCCTTGTACCGGGCCCGCTCCGACTGCACTCAAATTGTTAATCGATCGCGAATGAGATTGTCGATGCGGATGGAAAATTTGTTGCAAATTTTGAGACAGTGAACGCGTGCGATAATATTTCCCGCTAAGCTGTCCACTCTTGGCCGGCTGTGATGGCAGCGGAGTGTTTGCCAATTTTTGAGATGGTTGAGTCTAAGGTATTTACGTGTTTATGTTGGACATTTTTATCATCATCAACAATTAAGGGTCAACAAAATCAAAAGACGATGCGCAAAAATCACAAAAATAGGAAAAAAATTTAGATTTAGTCAAAAAAATCTCTGACAAGTCCGGGGGCTATGCGGAAGTTTTATCACTGAATACGTCAATTTAAGTTTGTGCTTGATATTCAGTTCATAAAATGACAAAATATTCACAAAAATCTTCCCATAGCAAGAACAAACTTCATTGTGACATAATTTCCGCTCGCCTCCAGTACGAGAAACTTTGTATCTGCATTGCATAATGTCTCGTGTTCTCAAAAGCGACAAACAAAGAAGAAATAACGAGCATGCTACACAACATGACAGCGCCGGGATCGTTTTGATCTTCAGGCCACTAAGTCGAAACACGAAATCAAAGGAAAAATTAGAAGCACACTCACCACACCGCCGTGATGCTGCTGGAAGAACATCTGCGCTTGGTTCTGCTGCGGTGGGAAAGCTTGCTGCACGTTGCTGTTCGGCGACTGAACGACGTTCTGCTGATTCAGAATTTGCTGTTCATTTTCGGGGCTGCTGACCACTGATTTAGGGACACCTTGAATTTGTTGCTGCTGGAGGGCTTGCTGCGCTTTGGATTCTTCGCTGACCTTTGATATCACAAATCGAGAAAGCTTTCTTTGCAAAACTGGGGCGGGCTGCAGTTGCGAAGGCGCCGGTGACAAGACCGGGTTGTTGGCCTGAATATTCTGCACTGGCGTCGGCGGAACCAGCTGAGAAGGCGCTTGAACCTGCTGACTAACGTTTGTCTGCACCATTTGCTGCTGAACCGTTGTCGGAGACTGTCTCACAGCTTCTGAGTATGTCGGTTGTGTTTGTTGACTCAGTGACTGCTGCTGCTGTAATACTGTCCTTTGATTGTGCAGCTTCGACAACTGCTGGTCCAGTTCAGACAAATGACTGATTTTTGGTGTAACTTTCGCTGGTTCTTGAGATTGCTGCTGTTGGACAACTGGAGCTTGCTGGGTCGGTGGTAGAGACGGGAATGTCAGCTCGCTCCTGACTTCACAAGATGGGCTCGAAACGGCTGGTGAGTTGCCGCCGCTCAGGAATTGCTTTTGGAGGTCGAGCTGAATGCCTTCATGCGGCATCTGTGGAAGGTTGAGAGGTCAGTGGCATGGTAAAATGGAAGTTGATTTAAATTTACCTGATTCTGGACCTCCTGTGGAACTGAAGATTGTTGAGTCGTCAGTTGCATGAGCTTTTGGTTTAGTTCCGCGAGGGAATGTTGACCAGAACTGTGAAAGAAATTGAATTATTATCGACCAAATGGCTTTGAAACTAATTTTCTTACGTGTCAATACTCATTTGTTGTTGAACAGGCAGCGTAATCTTAGGACCAGTGTCTTCCAACACAGTCGGAACTGCTTCCGAGACTAGATTTTCTTCATACTCCATTATACCAGACGCAGTGCTTGTCAAGTCGGTTGGGTTCGTGTTCATGTCAGCCGAAGTCCGCCGTGAGTTGTAGACCGAAGTGTTTTCGCCAGTCGCAATCGATCCAACAGCGTCAATCGAGGGATACTCAGTTGCACTTTCCAGTTGTGCTTCAGACGCAAGTTCATGCGAGTCTTCATTTTCTTGATTTAGCTGTGCGAGCGTCTGCTGCGCCAGTTCCTTAGCCTTGGTCGACACATGAGCGTGCGTGATGTTCTCCAGCTCGATTTTCAGCTGCTCGAGTGTTTCCGGCATTCTGAACCCAGTCGACTGCTGTGGTTGGAGCTCCGAAGCTTCAGAAATCTCAGTTCGCTGCGAGTTTTCATCATTGATGTTCATGTCAACCGATGGTTGAGCTTCAGACTGCAAAGGCGATGACGCCGGTGCGTGCGATCCTTCTTGCACAATCAACTCGTGATTCGCTGTTTCGATGACTGTTGGGCTGACGAGGAAGCGAGACATCTTGCGAACCGGCGATGCCTTGGCTGGGTTGGAATCAAAAGCGGTTATCGGAGTGTTTGAGAGAACTTGGTCAGAATTTGGTTCGTGCGAAGGCTTCGGAGTCAGAATCGTGTCCGGAGTGATTTCACTCGAAATGTGATCGGAGACTGTGCTAGTCTTGCGGGAAACGTTACCACTGCTGTTGCCACTGCCTGCGTTCTGCATCAGGTGCGTCGTCGTCACGATTTCCGAGTGACCAGAGCTTTCAGCTACGACCACAATGTCACACAAGTTTCCGTCTTCAGGCTGCGATTGCTTCCGCTGGGGAGTCATCGTTCCAGTCGCCTGACCCAAGTTTGGTGTGACTGGAATCACCGTGTTGGAATTGACGTGATTGTGGTTCTTTTGAGGTGACGACAGCGGTGTCGGTGGCTTCTGAGTGACTTCAGCGTTTGCAACTTGCTGAATCATTGGATTTGAGTTGGACATCAGAGGCTGACAGGCGTAGATGTGCGGGTCGAACATGTTAGTCAAGGACGAAGCTTGAACGGTCGACGTCGTTTCATCTCTCTGCAATAAAACCGAAGTGTGTTAGACAGAGAAGACAACAAAATTGATATCGAAGATGAATTTTTGAAGAAAATTCAATCTCCGACGGTGATTAAATGCGCGAATGAGTTAGCTTCTAAGTAAACTACAAGTTCAGTGATGATTTCATGCATTAATTGAATTGAATTCAAACTGACTTTTTCGCCACTTACAGATCGATGTCGCTGGTGAGGCTTATAAAGTGATCGTTGTCGAGTTAATGAGCTATGTCGGACCTGATTAGTGCCGCGGTTTTTTGTTAGTTAGTAAGATGAGGTCAGAGATGAGGCAGAAGAAAGACAAGCGAGCGAGCGAGCGAGAGAGAGAGAGAAAAAGATGTCAAGCAGTTAATAGAGATAAATTGGTTACATTTGATCACTTTGTCGTCGACTTTGCGGTTTGTTTTGGCATTGGGGGAGCTTACCTGACGATATTTGTGTGGTATCTGCACGGTCGGCAGCTGCTTTGGATTCTGCTTCACTTGCTTCACGATTTCTCGGATCATGTCGATGAAGACTTGACTCTGTTCTTCCGACAGAAGATCTTGGGCGACCTTTAAACATTTAATCGTTAAGCCTTGTCAAACATTACTTCAGTATAAAATCTCACCAAATCATTAGCCACCTCAACAGGATTGACTTCGTGAACATCAAACTTGAATGTGACGGTTTTGGGCTTCACTTCCATTTCGCACTCGACGATCTTCTCGTCGAGCAGACTCAGAACCACCAGCTTCGGATACCGCTCCGAGGATTTGTTAGAACGTCGTTTCTTGACTGGTCCGGTACTGGTGGAGCTTTGCGGTGTGCTTGACCCGATTCCAGAGTCGCCCTGCTTTTGAGCTTGCTGCTGCGGCGTCTGCGTTGACTGCTGTTGAGTTCGGTTCTGATCTTGCATCATCGGCGATTGCGTTTGATTGGGCATCATTGGCACGTTTTGTTGGCCTTGCGGTGGCTGGGGCTGGGGAAGCGTTTGGATTGGTTGCTGTTGAGTCATGTTCGGCGTTACGTTCATGTCTTTTGCTGGAGTCTGTTGAATGTTCTGTTGGATTGGCGTTGCCGCTTGAGGCGACTGGTTTTGCATCATAGCGTTGCCTTGCATTTTCTGTTGCTGCTGTTGGATTTTTGCGTTAGAGTTCTGCTGTTGTTGCTGTTGCGTCATCATCGGTGAGTTTGCTGGGCCCTGGTTCAGCATAAACTGGGGTGAAGCGTTGTTGAGAAGCTGAGGTGACATCTGAATTGTGTTTTGAGCCATTTGAATGTTCTGTTGTTGGAGCTGAGCGGTGGCTTCAACCTGCTGATTCATTTGGACTTGCTGGTTCATCAACTGCGCTTGTTGGTTCATCATATGTTGCTGTTGCTGGTTGAGCTGAAGTTGCTGTTGAATGATCATCTGCTGTTGCATTTGCTGGTGTTCGATCGCTTGAAGCTTTTTCAGCTCGCGTTCTTGCGCGGCTGCTTGTCGTTCTTGGCGATCTTTGACCAGCGTGTGCACTTGAACCTTCAACAGCTTTGACACAGCGCGCGAATCTTCTTCCATGATCAGCCCCGACTTATGCATGTCATTCGCGATCTCGTCAAAATCGTCGTTAGTTATGTCAAAGTCGAACTGAATCGCCTCATTTTCTTTATGCGACTTCACGGCCTTTCTTTTAGGATCCATTCGCAGTCGGAATTCGATCTTGGTGGCGTCGTGGTTTTGCAAAAAGTGGTCTTTCGAAATCGGTTCCGGCTCGAGCGTGATTCCTGCGACCTCGCAGAAGAAATCGAACTTCAGAAGCTCGGAACAGTTGGGTCGTTCGTCTTTGTTGAGCCGAATGCAGCGCTCGATGATCTCCGTCACCTCGATGTTCTCGACTTTGTCAAAGCTGGCAGGCTTGATGCCCAACGTGACTTTCTTGTAGATCTGCGCCGGCCCTGAACACTCATTGTAAGGATATTCGCTGGTTGCCATCTCCAACATGCACATTCCAAAGGCGTACACGTCGACGGCTTCGTCGTAGTGCTCCTCGTACATCTCAGGCGCCATGAACTCCGGTGTGCCTATCACTGACTTTGCGAAACTTCGATTCTTGAGCGTCGCAAGCCCCAAATCACCAATTTTCACGCTCCCTGTTGTGCCCGTAATGAAAATGTTATCACACTTCAAATCACGATGGATGATCGGCGGTGGCCGCGAGTGTAGGAAGGTCAACCCCTTCAAGATCTGCCGGCACCACGAGCGAAGCACTTTCTGGTTGATTTTCTTGAACCGCCGCAAGTATGACTTGAGCGTGCCGGAAAGCATCAGCTCGGTCACCAACACGATGTTCTTCTTCTTGCCGATCGACGTCTCCCAATAGTTGTAGAAACGCACGATGTTCGGGTGCTGCAGCTTCTTCAGCATCTCGGCTTCTTCGCGAAACCTCTGTCGCTCGGCTTTGTTGACCTTCTTGTCCAACAGCTCGCACCAAGCCACAGCCACGCCGGTGTGCGAATCCAAACCACGGAAGACGGTTTTAAACGAGCCGCGACCGACTTCAATGTCGTATTTGAAGAAACGACCGCACGGACTGACTCCAATCGGTTCATCTTCGTCGTCGTCTTTGTCCTTCTCCTTTTGAAGCTGAAGTTGGCGGTGCGCTTCTTTGGGGTCGTACTGCGGGCCGAACGGGATCATGCGATCATCTCCAGTCGGAGCCTTGAACTCTTCCTCGATCTTCTCTTCTTCCCGCGCCAGCAACTCTATGTTGTCATCGAGGTTTCGAGGGTACTCAGTCTCGATGGTGTCGTTCGAAGAGTCGTAAGTGCTGCCCTTCGTCACCAGCACGCACATGTTGGTGTTCTCCAAGCTTTTGCGGTAGAAGCGACTAGCTTTCTGCTCGAACGAGTTGCTGCTGTTGTTCGCCTGTCGCAGCGCTTCGATGTCGACCTTGGGCGGTGTCGCCGGTCGTGGCGGAGGCAACGGCGGTTCCTTTGGTCTGTCCAAGTTTGGATCTTGATGGATCTCAACCGCTTCCACGGCCGGGTCGACATCATTTTTTTTGGCACCTTTCGGCTCTTCGTCTGCCGTCTCACCCGGATCGTCACGAGAGCGTTCTCGACTAGAGTTCGGCTGCTGTTGTTGACTGTTCAGACCAGCGGGCGATGGCGATGAGCTCTTGGTGGAGCCGGATCGCAAGAGACTCATCTTGGCCGAAGGCAAGGCGAAGTCGATGATTCGACTGATAATCCCACCCGTGGTTGAAGGTGTTTGTTGACTGGTTGAGTTATTTTGTTGCTGTTGTTGTGCGCCACCAGATGATGGTCCACCTGATGGTCTTCGTTGGCGGGAGGACTGACCTCTCTGCGCCGACTGGGGGTTCCTAAAACAGAGAAAGCTTCGTTAATTAACCGTTCAGACGTGAAATTGTGCAAGTGGAAGTTTCTCTTCACTCAATATCGATAGCCTCAGCTCAACACATCGCCTTGCTTACTTATTCCTTTGCGTGATGTATTTGTTATTTCCACCGGTTGATCGAAAGCCTGGCACTTGTTGTGATATGAATTCCGTACCACGTCTGCTGACTGGATGATGGCGATAGCAAGAGCGTGTAGAAGGTGAAAAAGTTTTTCTGGAGTTATTATTGTTGGGTTCGATTAGTGAGTCGTTCTCGGCGTGGCTGTCGCTGATCTGTTGATCAACATTTAAATGAGTTTTACTTTTGGCTACGGTGCTGTTGTTGTTATTGTTATTGATGGATTGCAATGTCGATGGATTGATGGAGCGCGAGTGTGTCACTTGATGTGGCGACGGCGATGACGTCTCAGCAATGTTAGGTGATTGGCTGATAACGGGTGAATTGTTATGAGTTTCTTGCGATTGACCACTAACGACAACCCTGGTGGAGGAGATGGATGCCGAAGCCAAGGCCGAGCGTGAACGGGGCGGCGAAAAAGAGAGAAGAGTTAAGAAGAAGAGAAATTTATGCAAAAGATTTTTCGTAATTAATTATTAAAGAATCAAAAACGAAAGACAATAAATTCGTAGCTCAGCATGTCTATCAATAAATTATTTTTAGCTGACGACTGCGAAACGGTTCAATCGCACGCGAAAAGTGAACTCAATGAAGGAACGAGAGAAAAAATTACAAAACATTTCCAAATTGTCAGCGATAAAAACTCCGCGAAACAAAAGCTTTTGCTTGAATCATCGGAAAATCTGTTTTGAGAGTTCTCCGGTTAGCCGCGAGTTGAACTGAATGTCGTTGCAGCTTTGCAGTTCGATGGCATTGGATGCAGGGGCTTTGAGGTCAGGGTGGAAATTTTGATTGAAACTAAAGTTTTACTTAAATTTATTTCAATCTTCAAGTTTTCTATAGTTCAAGGTCCACCCTCGAAGCTCCAGTTCACTCGCCGATGACTATTGCACAACCGAATGCTTTTCTTCTTTCTCTCCTGTCACGAGATATTCTCGGAAACCACAGAAATGACGTCACAAACACTCGCACAGCGTCGGTTCAGCACAGTCTCTAGACAAATTGTATAACTTAGCAATTTAAAGTTCATCCCTAGAGACGGTACTGAACACTTGAACTGTATTTTTGCATTTTCTGGAGTGTGTGACGTCACCGCTCGAGCAATTAACATCGCAATTCCAGAGCAAAACATCCAGAGTGTTTGCAAAACATCGATAGAAAGATTGCGAAATCAATGTGGAGTGGGTGGCGGATCGGGGGGCGGGGCTCAGTGGCGGTAATGAAAGCAGAGCGGAATCTGAATGAAGGAAATGCTCGGAGTGTCGATGACTCACCCGTTTGTCGTCTTAAATGGTGACTTGTTCTCGTCGATGGAGAGCTTGCTGACCGCAAATGCACTGGCTGATGATGAACTGCAAGATTGCGTGGCTGTCGTTGCTCCAACAACCTTTTGAGCCGCATTATTCCGTCGGCCAATCTTATCGGTCTGTCGCTGCCCCAATGTGATGGATTTTATCGACCGGTGCCAACGCGAATGCTGTCTGTGACGACGAAGAGCTGATTGATTGAGCGGTGGAGATCGGCGGCCTTGAACCGAGCGCCCGCTCTTGAGACTTTCGCGTGCCTAACTCGATCGGAGAAGAAATTCGACGAGGAAGCACAACTTTTTTCCTGAACGTCGAACTTTGTTCGGTTTCTTCTTCTGCCTGCACACAAACACACACTTTCGAGTCTTTCTTTTGCTCGCTCACGACTCGCGAACCGTTCTCGTCGAAGCCAGCCGATAAATTAATTAAACATAAAAGTTTTTTCTTCACTTTTTCTCTTGCAACACAAAAACCACAAACAAAAGCGCAGATTTCGTGTCGCTTTGCAAAACAGTCGAGGAAAGCTGAGTCGAAATCGACGAATCTGATCCGCGACCGCGTCAAATTATGGCCGTTTAGAGTTAATTTAACTACTTGTTGGATTCACTTGCGTGCGCTTTCGCTGCTGTCACCAGGGACCGGTCGGGTTTGTCAACAAAACACTCGTGACACTGATCACTGCGATCGCTGGCGGCCAATTAATTGAGAAATTCTAATTGGACGTCGTGTTTTTGTTGATGCATTAGCCGGTTTTCTTTCTTTTTCTCAGCCGAGAGGCGGTGGTGCGAGCGAGAAAGAAGAAAAAATCGATAAAATTTTCCTTCACGTCGATAACTTCACGTTTTGGATCCCGTTCCGTGAACGCCTTTTGACGAAATCTAAAATAAGAAAAGCCAGAGAGAAGAGATTCGTCAGTGGGAATGGTTTGGTTCGTAGAAACTGTGTGGGGACAAAATCCGCGGTGACGACGATAAGCACACACATCGATGATTCCCAATTTATCATCAAATATTACGGCCTGCACTTCGTATTGCGCACTCTAATCCGACTCCGGAGTCAGCTGGATGCATCAGCAAACAAAGGCAAGCCTCGAATCTCCGTCTAATGCTGTGCCTCTCGCTTCTTCTCGTCGCGCTGCATCGCTCGTGTGTGAGGCAATTGAACTTGACGTGATAAAAGAACGAACGAGAGAAGCGAAAATTGGGTTATGGGTGAGCACAATATCGGTCATCGGTGACCTCGAAAGTAAGTCGTCGATAGTCGGAGAATCAATTAGAATTCCAGCTGATAAGCGAGCTATTTACGCCGCGACGACGGAGAGCATGACGCAAGTCACGTATTCGCCCCGTATAAAAATTGCGATTTAACTCTTTTTTCATTGCGACCCTATGGCCGACTTATTGGGAACTGCGGTGCACTTATCACTTGCACCGTGGTGGCATCGTCAACAGTTTTTACTCGTTGTCGCGACACAATCAATGGATCGGAAGAATTCTCACCGAAATCAACACCAAAAAAATTCACTTTTCGATCCGATTTTCACCTCAATTCTCGAAGGAACCGACCGAACTTCAACGGCGCTGGGATCAACAGCTATCGTACACTTGATTTAAACGAAACGAAACTAAAATCATGCTGTTCGAGCTGACAGTTCAATAAAATCCTAATTTTTCGTCTTTTGTGTAAATGCCTCGAACGTAGCCTCCCTCACTCTTTCACTCTTTCAGCCTGTCGCACAGAGCCTTCTCAAATCTGAAGGGGCGGTGACTAGCGGCGGCGAAGAACGGGATGGAAACTGCGACGCGGGGCGAGTTCAGAACAAATTTTTGAATTCATCACCACGTGTCAACGGTTTTCAATTGCACAACTCAATCAAAAGTGATCTTATATTAAATATTGTAGACAGCAAAATTTCACACATAGAGTGAGATGGGGATAAAGTGTAAGTTGAATCTGTGCGGGATTAAACGAAAGGAGTCTATTTTATCGCCTCTCGGGGGCACACGGTGAAATTTATTTTATGTGATAGTTCATGCTCCCAGCTACCAAGAAAATAACAATTCACGTTGTTCTTATCCCTAGAGCGACAAAAACTTAAAAATTACACTTGTTAGTTTACTACAGTACTGTTCACTTTATCCCCATCTCACTCTAATATATTTAAAAAAAAATTCTTAAAAATAAAATCTGGATTTGTCCTCTCAACAGTGTCTCAAAAAGAACTTGAAAAATCTTAGATTGATTATTAAATTCAATCAGGGCTAGTGGCTAAATTTTTTTTTCAATGCAATCAGTTTGCAAGCAAAAAGCGACATAAAGCTTTATTGACAGAAGCAAGAAGTGCTAATGTCCTAGTTAATGTTCAATTCTTTTTTCACGAAAATAAAAGGTTACTATGAATGTTTTGATTTTTTAATTCAATTTGTAGACATATTTAACATGGACATATTTTGGTGAATCAACCTTGATTTTCTGCAAAATTAATCATTGCATCAAAATTTGTTGCACATTCAACGACAAATGTTTTTGCAGGTGTACATCCATCTGCTTCAATCCACGATGAATGCGGGCAAAACTGTTTGAGAAGTTTTGGGCTGTTATTCAAAATAAAATTTTAAAAATAAATCTTACAACTAAATTTGAAATGTCCATGCAGTGAGTAAGAGACACCGCAAAAACGTCGCATTCGTCCTTGGTGAAATTTGCCCTTGCTTGGAGTTCTAAAATGTGCCGTGGGACTCCTATGTTGCAGTTGGTCAATGCCTGTCGTAAAACAGATTTCCAAGCATCTGCCTTGACAAAAACTGCCAAATGCTTTAGTGCTGCATCGAAGTCAAAATTGCCGTTTTTTAACAAGTTTAGCTTTTTGAAGATCAAATCTTTGATTTTCTAATGACAAGTAGAAAAGTAATTTTTTAAAGTGATGCATCAAAGGACTTGAAACTTCTTACGCAGTCAGCCAGTGTTCCGTTGAATTTATGTGCTGCAACTTCTTCAGTTGCACTTTCTATAATTTTCTGATCTGCCAACTCAGGGAACTGGCAGCAAGTCTGTTAAATAAAAATGCTTAGATTTAACTTACCAACAAAACAAAACTCACATGAACGTTCACTTTTGGCACGTCAGTGCAATCACCGCTGCTAACGGCTGCAACAACAATCTGACGTACAGAATCAGTCACCCTGAGAACCTGTAAAATATTCAAATATGGCATCCAACTCACAAAAAAGCCTAAATTGAACAGAGTAATCAGTAAAAGACTCATTGTCAGTTGAATTAGGAAATTGAACCGAAGCAACTCTATGACTGCTTTTATAACAAACACATTGATTTAATCACGTGGTGCCATTTTTGAAGTTGTTCAAAGCGAGTTGTTCTATTTTTGACAATTCTCACTCTATGTTCAACATCTAATAAAAAAGACACATAAAATCATTGCCCTGACAGCAATGAATAGTGACTGAGTATTAAATTTCAAATCCTTCAATGTACAACTAGGTACAACCATATGCAGAAAATATTCCACTAGATCTTTAAGACGATACAGTTGTATAAAAGTGGCTAAAACAGACTAAAATTTAGATCAACTTGCAACAAATCCAATGCCAATCTGTCAGATTTTACACTGAAATTTACACAATAATAAAAAATAGTTGAAAATAGTTGGAATTGGTTACTGTTTTTAAATAAAAATCAGTTTTGTTCAAAATCCTGTTCCATTTTTTGTTTTAACATTTTTTGTAACCTGTTCACTTTGATAACTTCATATTTTGACCATAGGTGACAGTTACTGTTCTTTTTCTGTATTAAAGTGAACTTTATCATTGCTTCAATGTCATTTGAACATTTTGCGACAAATGTTTTAGCACTTGTACATCCGTCTGCTCCAGTCCATGCTGATTGCGGGCAGTGCTAAAACAAGAAAGTTGATTTTAACATAGCAAATTCAGAAACTTTTTAAAAGAATATACAGAAAATCCAGCAATACTCATGCAGCTAAAAATTGCAAATGGAAAAATGTCACACTGTTGCTTTGTGAAATTTGTTTTAGCTTGGATATCCTCGATGTATTTAGAAGTTAAGTCATAGCAATGGCTAAAATTATCGATGTAGATTTGTTTAAAAACGTCATCCTTGAATAAATCAGCAAAAAATGTCCTTGTAGCATCCAGATTAACAGCGCCGTTTTTTGTAACGTTCAATTTAGTGAAAAGTATTTCGATGAATTTCTGTGAAAATGACTTTGCCTTAAAAGCGTTTTGAGATTAAAAATCCTTTTTTTTAACGCAATCTGTTCGGCCAAAGCGCGATCACGCTCTCAGAACGCTGGCGTTTTGGTGTCACTACTGGCTGGTTCACTGGAGAAATCATTCGTTTTTGCCAAGATGACATTCGGTACGTTCTTCGACGCTTGGCTGTGACGGCGTCCGGCGAAGCTGAGCGCGGTCTCTTGATGACTGAAATGAAATAAATAATTAATAAGGAACATCGTTCAATGTATCAGGGACTTACCATAACGAGCTGAAGCAGCTGGAAGAAAATAAAGAACTTAATCGTAAGTCATTGGATAAATGTGGTGCAGTGCCACTTACCTGACTCGCGTGAAGTTTTCCATGAAAAACCCTAAAAATGATGTAGCGTGCGCGAGGGGACGATTAAAAATCATAACACACTTTTGAGAGAGAGCCGTGACAGATCGAGCCAGGTCCAAATCGAGCACGGTTTCCAAAATCGAGCAAGGTTTTAAAATCGAGTTAGGTTTGAGATGAAAATTGAGTTAGGTTTGAGAAAAAATGAGTTAGGTTTAAGATTGGGAAATCGAGTTAGGTTTTCTCCAACCTAACTCAAATTCGAACCTAACTCGATTTTCGATCTCAAACCTAACTCAAATTCATCTCAAACCTAAATCGATTTTAGATCTCAAACCTAACTCAAATTCATCTCAAACCTAACTCAAATTCATCTCAAACCTAGCTCAATTTTCATCTCAAACCTAACTCGATTTTCGATCTCAAACCTAACTCAATTTTTGATCTCAAACCTAACTCAATTTCATTTCAAACCTAACTTAATTTGCATCTCAAAGAAAATGGCAAACGGCTTCGACAAAGACATAAACCAAAATAATATCAAGTGCCAATGCTTACTCGGCAAAGGAGGATGGGGCCAAGTGTACGTAGCATCTTCTGGCGAGTTTGGCCTATTTGCGCTCAAAGTTATGTGCAAATCCAAATTGTCAGCAGATCCACTACACAATCGAGCGTCTGTCCTTTGGCAGTCTAACTGCATCAAAAACGAAAAAGACATCATGGTCGAGCTGGTCGGCATTCAAGGATTTTCTCAAATAATTTTCTGCAAACGAGAAAGGCACAGCTTCTTGCTGGGCATCGAGCTGTGTGCAATCGATCTTTTTCATCTTCGCACGTCCATGCCAAATAACTGCTTCAACGAGGAAACGACTCGTTTTGCCCTTTCGGAGTTGTTTTCGACAGTGGCTTTCATGCACAGCAGAGGCATTGTGAACCGAGACATCAAGGACGAGAACGTCTTGGTTGACTTTGAGGGCCACCTAAAGGTGTCGGATTTCGGACTCGACACGCATATCTGCTACTACAAGAAACTCAAAGAAATAATCGGTACCCATGACAACGTAAGTCATTTCCCAATCTAAAACCTAACTCGATTTTCCATCTCAAACCTAACTCAAATTCGAACCTAACTCGATTTCATCTCAAACCTAACTCGATTTGGACCTTGCTCGATCTCTCTCTCTCAAAAGTGTGTTATGATTTTTAATCGTCCCCTCGCGCATGTTACATCATTTTTGGGGTTTTTATGGAAGTTTTTTATGGAAAACTTCCTCTTAGCCTACACGTCGAACGCATGCTGGTCTAGCGATCGACTGTTGAGATTGCGACGGCTTCGCTGGTCGAGTACGCAGCTTTCTCCACAATAGCACGTTCGGCGATATTGTCTGCTTCTTCCCTGTGTGTCGGATGGTGTAGTTGTTTGCCGGTGGCCGTTCTCGGATGGCTGGAAGCTGAGGATGAGTTCACGGTTCGGCCGGACGTGGCGGCGGTGTCCGAAGTTCTGAAGTATATTATGACTAGCATTAATGTCATGGTTGAATGTAGTTTCGCATCTGGGGCAGTAAGCGAAACGATGTGGAGACTTGGAGATGGCAAGCTGTTGGTGACACCGACAGCAGTCCTGAGACGTACGACATTCATTCACGCTTGTGTAAATGACCCGGGGTGACGTTTCAGTGCTGCCTGCAAAGCCAGTTGTGGTCCGTGAACGTAGCTGTTTGTGATAAGATCAAATTTTATATAAAATTTCGATATTGTTAAGTGTCATCTAACTTACCCTCTGACCCTTTTCCGCTACTGAAGCCTGATCCGACGCAAACGAGCGATGTTCCTTTCTACGGGATTATTTCTCCAACCACGCAGTCAAGAGCTTTTGTTGTCCACTGGTACTTATTAAAGGCGAGCCTGCTTGTCTTCTTGGCCATCGTGACTGCTGCTTTACGAAGGAAGTATCCTGGAGCGAGTTGATCA
>JPYR01000333.1:67106-81670 GCA_000775305.1 Belgica antarctica
ACGTGAAACTATTTCTTCTTCCACTTCGAGGTCTTGAGCAGCAGCTGCTGCAGCGGATCTCTTGTGTTTCTGACAACTTTTAGTGGTTCTTCAACTGGCTTTGCTGGTTCTATTCTATCTAATTAAATATCTAATTAAATACTGCCAACTTCTTTTTCCTGCTTTTCTGTCGATGCAATAGTCAATGTTCACAGTGCCCCTAAAATCAGCCACGTTTAAGGTTTTTTCAATCGGCTTCAGCAACTTTGAGCTGAAACACTTAAGTTGATTATCGTTAAAATGACTAATATTTAATTCTCTAGAAATTACTAATAACTGAAAAAATTACTAAGAAATTACTAGTAACTTACTAATAAGTTATTAGTAATTACTAGTAATTTAAAATTCTAAGTGAAGTATCGCTCGATCCGCTCGCTCGATTTTATCTTCTTAATGGGGTCCAATGAATCACGAAGTCTCCAATTGAAAAAGTAGAGCCCTCCTCGAGCCCCCAAAACGGTACTGGATAACAATAGAGCTCAACACTTGAAACTTTGAATCTTTCGACATCTTTAGATAACTAATAAGCATTAAAGAAAAAAAAATAATGGATTCATGAAAATATTGGAATAAGTTTTTTTTCTTTAATTTGACAAGAGTTTTACAGAAAATAACGAACTACTATCGCTAAATCATTCGTCGACGTATTTTTGATTTTGAATTAATTTTAAACTTTTAAGTTTTCAATATTTAGCTTAAAGCTGATACGTATTTTGGATGCATTTACTAATCATCCATTTTCAGAACAGCCTAAGCAAATTTTGTGACTTTTGACTCCGAAATTTTTTCAGGTATTTTTGAGCGGACGTTCTTCTCATCGTCTACGACCAGTCGTTTGTTGTCTCAGATGCATTTCTATGCCAACATTCTCTGGATTATAATTATCGAATTGTTTACGTTCCCAATTATTCGAATATTAATACCTGTCGACAAGACTTGAATTGATGTGAAAGCAAACAAAAGCTGCGAGTTGCCGTCAGGATATGCGATTCAGATGAGTGCACTCCATTTCGACTTATTGTTTAAAGAAACCATTCAAAGGTAGAGAAAAGCATTTTCAAATAATCCTTCATGAATAGAGAAAATTGAAAAGGCAAACAGAAAGTTCCAAACAAGAGTCTATGCCTGCCGTTTCAAGCTGATTTGTTTGTTTACGGTTAAAGCAAATGAACAATAGATTTCAGCTTATCGAATTAAGAAAAAAATTCGTTCTGATTAACTTATTAGTCTACAGTGGTTGTTATTTTTGTGCAGGGCTGGTTTGAAAATGACTTCAATTGCAACTTTGACCTTTAGAAACAAGAAATTTCGTTGATTTCGTTAGTTTGCGCTGTTACAAGCATGGTCAATCAGCCAAAAACAGTAAATTTCAATTTAATTACTAACTAACTAAGTTAGCTTCGAACACAAGCGCAGATAACATGTGTAATGCAATGAACACTTAATTTATACACCGACCGACCTATCTTCTACCCGTCTAGCATTGTCAGCTACTTGAAGCTGCACATGCACTACTGTTTGCATGCAATCGATTTTCGGGAAATTATTTTTCGATTGCAGGCATTGTTATTCGGGATGCTGTTACCGTCAATGACCGTCCATGGAACAAACTCCGATTGCCCCGGCGTGGCTTAACTTAAATCGAACAGATGTGTTCTCCGAAATTGCTGTGTACAGCTCAGACAGCGTAATGGTTGTTTTGGCCAAACCTTCGTTCTCCATTTAGAAACAATTTTGACACGAGAATTTTCACATTTTGAATTTTAATTGCCATCTTAATTGCCAAGGGTTGCCGTCCGTAACTGGTTCACCGTTGCACATCTCGAGGAAGCTTTATTTATGACTTTGCCGACATTTTCACAGCGGAGTGGAGGGAAATACCGTAGCAAAACTAATAATTAGTCTAATTTTGCCAGCAGCTTTCACCTGAATTGATATTTCTGCTGTAATTCCGCCGCTCAACTGGTTGTTTCTAGTGGTAATTAAAATTTAATTACTGGCTCCAGCTTCTACCGCTGAGCTGAAGCATCGTTGGGTCTGAAGTTTCGTCAGAACTAATAACGATTAAGCTTTCTGCTTAATACAATTTTTGTGTTTTTCCCTTCGTGATTTCTCAGGAGCTTTGCTTGAATTTGCATGAACGAAACATTAGCGTTTTTGAATATTTCTCGATAACACGCTGTTGCAGGTTCAACTTGCGATTTTCCCTTTTTTGTCTGAAGAACAAAAAGAGTAAATAGCGGAGAGTGTGTGATGCAGAGTACCATCATCACATCCACGGGGAACGCTGCTTCTGCACTGCAGGCAAACTTTTGTGAAAAGCTGCATCATAAACATAGCTTTTTAAAAAGCAGCGGAATAATCCGTAGATTGTTAAATTATGGGTGAGTGGTAGTATGCTGGCGAGTAAATTAACGAGTGTAGTTCAAACGAGGTCAGATGCAATTGGTGTTTATTACTATGAAGTGGTTACAACGAATAATTAACTCAATTAAGCCTATAGGCTGCCGTTGAAAGCTTTTGAGGTCTTTAACGCTTCGTAACTAAAGACTCAAATTCAAGTGTAACAAGATTTTAAACAGCAGCGCTGTTAATCATTAATTAACTCTCAAAAGCCCTTATCTTGAGAAGACTCGCGGATAAAGTTTCTTTTTTGATTCAAGAAACCTCAGAAAGGATGATGAGAAGCTCGTGTTGAGTGGAATTATCCGCCTTCAAAATACTCAATGCTTTAATTTGATTAAGGAGGCAGGTTAACCGTAATTAAAGTGGTGGAAAGAAGAGTTTAAACTTTTTGTTAATCTTCCATTTGCGATCCATTATTTGAAACATTTCGTTTGTGTTATTTTTCATTCTTCTTGTTTCACTAACTCGTTCGCCAACCCGCAATAGTTTTTCTCCGAGTTTAATCGCTGTGAAAAGTTGAATTTTTGAAATAATGAAATTAATTACGCTTTGATTACTTGTTACGGTTCTTCATCAAGGCGCCTGCAAGTGAGAGATGAAAGTTATCTACGGAAGCTTAATTACAGAAGAGAAACGCGCGTTTTCTGAAGTTTTCGAAGAACTCAGCTGGATGAACGAAGAATTATACGAGACTGAAACTTTAACAAATAAAAGTTGATTGATGAGTTGAAGTGAATACTGTATGATTTTTAATTGAGTTGCGTTAAGACATTATTTAGGCTGACAAAAAAAATTCTGAACATTATCGATTTAACTTGACTTTAAACTTAGTTTCAAAACATTTCCAACTAAAAATAATGTCAATCAAATTTGCGTCAAGTTTTTAAAGAATTTAATTTGAAAATATTCAATTCTGTATATCGTCTTTGATGTGGTTGGAAACTTCGAAGACGATAAAGTTACTGCTTTTTGACTCCAGAGGGAATAAAACAAATTCCTAGAATGCGTTCAAATAGAAATTTCAACAATTTATTCATTACTTGTGCAAATTTCGACAAATTTCTGCCAGAAAGATCGGAAAAGATATGATCGAACTGAAATTGTGATGCGTGTTGGTAATTTTTCACAGTGAATCTAGTGAATTACTTGAAGTTTTCAAGAAACCTTAAATAATATATTAAAGGTTTAGTGGATTTTTAACATTCACGAGCCTGATGCAGTGAAAAAAATTGCGAGCAACAATCGAAATTAAATTTAAAGAACATTGACACTTCAGTTGTTGTTCTTGATTAACCTCATTATACACATGCCAATTTAATGAGCTGAAAATTCAATATTAAATTGAACAATTTCCCTTATTTGAGCAGCAATTCAGTCAGGAATAAACGTGGGAGCTGTAGAGGCAAATGCAATTTTGATGATTATGCTGAAGAAGAAGATTTCGTTGTGATGAAGGCGGGTCATGTCCGTCGAATAAAAGTGGAAGATTTATCATCGAACAAAGGCTGCCTTTGTGCTGGATGCCACGTTTTCTTCTCATCCATTGTCACTATCAGGAGATCTAAAGGAAATTTAATATTCATATATTGTCTTCCTTTTTCTTCTCTCTTCATCGGCTTTTTGTGTTTGTCACGAAGCTTATGTATGCAAACAAAGCATTAAATGAGATGTCTATTACCCCCTCAATTTTGCATTATCGCCCAGCCACATCTCGGGCACATTCTTGTTGTTGTTCCGTGATGATATAAGAATAATCGTGAAAGTCAAGACTCGGTTGGCAGTTTGTGGTGGTAACTTTATTAGAACATGTGATTGTCAAAAAACTGCAAATGAAGGCAGAACGGTAACTAAAGCGGAGAGATGTTTATCAATTAAGTAACACTTCATCGTTTTTGAAACATTCAATGATGACTGAAGTGGTAAAATATTTTTTGGACAATGTAAAGGACGTGTAAAGAAATGTTCATAATTGTTTTGTGCTTTTATTTCAAATAAGAAGTTTTAAAAATCAACAGCAAAAAATGAATTAAAAGTACTAAAACAGTCTTTCTATATTTTATCAAAATTCACTTCATCTTCTGTTGTCATTTTTGATCTCTGAAACTTTCTAAGAAATCCTGAAGAATTCATCTTAATCGCCTAACAGTACACTCCGCCCACGCTGAAACAGCCCACTCTATATTCTCAAAATTCTCGAAAGACGTTAGATGGAAGCTATTTTCAATGTCGTCATGAAATTCTTGTTGAAAGGAAGATTTGAAAATAGCCTTGGGCTTTACAGAAAAGCACGAAAAAAATCTTCGAAGATGATGAGATTGGAGAAAACATTTTCGTTTAATTTTTGGTAAAACAAGCAATTTTTCAAAGTCACCAGTACAAACAAACAAGTCTCAATGAAAGCGTATCAAGATGATACCACAAAACCCGACTATAAATGTGTTGATATGGCATAAATACGGTTGGAAACGTTTCAAATTGGCAAAAATAGGATTTATAATCCAATGAATGTTGATTAAAGGCACTGCAAGCGTCCCAAAATTTAAATTATGAGCTTTCGAGTTGATTGGAGACAAAATAGAAACCAAAATTATTTCGAAAATTTAATTTCGAAGCAGCTTTTGTTCGGCTTGTCAGAACAGGAAGTGAATGTGTCATGTTAGCAAATCGGTTTGTCGTGTTATTGTTACTCTGCAAGTTGGCATTGCATTTGGAGGATGCTGTCAATAGTGAATATATTGAGTTTTGAAGCTTTTAAAAGCTTTTGAATATGTTTTGGAAGTTCTGAAATAAATTTATTCAATCGTAGCTTCGGAGAATTTTTTTTTGTTGACTTGATGAACCAGACAGTCGTAGACAGATAAAAATAGACAAAGTTCTTAAGAATTCGTCGTCAACCATTAAATCAGATTGCTAACCAGCTTTTGCTGGTTTGCTCAATAATTTTCGCATTTGCTCAACATGTCATTTACTCAATTGGTAAAATTTCTGCTTCCACGAAGCATTTCTGAAGCACACATTTTGTTTTTTAGTCCAAAAATGCTTGAAAGCCCAAAATATTCAACCCATTAATATTATACGCCACTGACGCTGAGTTATTTCCGAGAAATATTTTTTCCATGTTGCCATAAGTTAGGAAATACAGTTTTAATTAAAATGTCTTCGTAACAAGCCAATTTGAAATCGGATTAAAATAGTTACATATGAAAAGAAGCAAGAAGCTTTAAACTCGACTGTTTGGGAGTCAAAAAAGAGACAGAATTTGCATAATGATTCTCATTTGGAAAACTTGCTGCAATTTCAAATACGTCTCTAAGCGTTCTGTTGCATTGCATTGCGTTTTGAAATGAATTGGAATGTTGTCTCTTTGAAATACTCGAACGCATTTGCCCTAAATTAGTCACAAATAAATGTTAACCTTTTTAAACCCCATTAAAAACTTTTCCGAAGCTCGGAAATGTTTTTATGATGATGAGGCGCCATTAAGAAGGCGGATATCAATAAATCTGTTTAATTGTCCTCTGAATTAATTTTGTGCAGCGATGAAATTTATCACAATGGGCTTAATTTTTGTTTCATTGCTCCAGGATTTAATGGCAATGAAGTCAAAAGAGATCAAAAGAATGTTTCGAGGAATTGGGACTTGATAAAAAAATTGAACTGAATTTTAACTTATGCGACTTATGAGTTTATCCAGAATTTTTGTTGTTTGAAGTAATTTTTTAACACTACTTCTTTAAATTGGTCAAATTTTTCTTCAATCTAATAAGCTTTCCATCAACTTTTTAATGAACAATCCTTCAGCTTGTACTCCTTGACTATAAAATGAAAACTTGAACGATCGATCAAGATAATTTGTAATGAAGAAGAAAAAAATCAAATTTCATTTCACGCAAATTCAATGAAAAATTACCTAAACAGGATTTTTAGGGGAGAATAATTTCATAAATAAAAAATTGAGGCATTCCTTTCCAATCTTTTCCAGTTTTTTTCTGTACTCAAAACTTTTTAGGTCTACGTGAATGTTAATGAGACGATTGGAAATATTGAAAGTAGCAGAAAGTTTCCCGGAACATTATTCACAATGTGCCTAAATGTTGAAAGAAATTTTCTGCCGAAGATTTTGTTTTTAATTGCTAATCCACAGCGAGTAATAAAGACGAACATAAATTTGTAAAGATAGAAATGAAAGTTCACGTGATTAATTATATCGGCGAAAAACAAAGCCCTTTTCTTCTGTATCAGCCACCAACCCTTCCAGAACAAAACAGCGAGGATTTATTCAAATTTATTACCCTCGCAAAGATTTTCATTCGCGTCTCTCGATAATCCTTTTATTGTTCTCGCTTTCTTGAAAGAAGTGTTCCTTTAAGGTTTTGAGACATAAACAATTGAAACCAGATTATTCGCACCACAAGCACTGTACTGACGCTGTTTGAAGGCTGTGGGCGTTTTGCAAATCATTTCCAGCTAGCGGTTGTTGCAGTATGTACTGCTGTTCTACTTAACGACGATGCTGTAATTCAGATTTTCAAGCGCAGGTTAATCAGTTAGCTGATGCATCATTATTTATTATACTTTAGTATCATCGTACGACAGTCAATCCTAATACCCAGATAAACATAATTCCAAGAATACGTGACAAAACCTTAAAGCGGCTGTTCGTGAAATTGCAAACCTCTAAAAGTTCGCCAGTTACTGTCGTTGCACATAAATCAGCGCCGAACGGGGACTGAATATAAAATGACAAGAATGCTGGTAGGAACTACATGTTGAGTAAATAAGTTCGAATGACTGCATAACAAAGTCACGGCTACGAAACAAATGCAAGATTACATTTCACGCTTGAGTTCACTTGTTTGCCGAGACACAAAGAAAAGATTTCTAGAAGCTTTCAAAACCACTTCTTATTTTACGATCAACGCTGGGAACGTCTCAACAATTGACTGCAAAGAAAAATAACAAGTAATCAAAAGATTCTTTCAGTGCAATTGTGAGTTTCTTTCATAATTGTTCAGCGAAAATACGATTTCGTGTCGACGACAAATGAAAAGCTTTGACGTGGAGCTTGAAAAAGTTTTCTATTTGAGCACAAACAAAGCCAAACAAAAAGCTTTCAAGGGTATGCCACGAAAATATGACTGAGCAAGCACAGAAGTCAGAGAAGAAATTAAAAAAGATTCAAGCAACCTCACATGTGCTGGCAATCTCATATTTCTTTGCCTTCTATGCTCAAAACGAAGCATTTGTCTTCTTCATAAGAAAGTGTGGGCGTGAAATTAATTTGAATTTCAAATCGTAATATAAAAAGCGAGTCAAGTGTTCAACATAAGCTGGTGACAGGAGCTGAATGAATCATATAGATCTTCAGAAAAAAGAAAAGAATCTCTTGGCTTTGACGCTTCAAGGATTTGCAGCTAACTGTAGCGATGTGACATTGGTATTTGGTTTCACAGCCATTTTTTAGCGGGAAAATTACCCTGAAAATCTGTCTTGTCTGTTAAGGCCCAGACAAAAGAAGCAAAGGATGGTTGCGCAGTGGTGTCAATTAGACGAATTTGAAGTAATAAAACTATGACCAGGAAACAAAAACTGTTGGCAAAGAAACTTGCAATGCACGTAGATTGTTTTGAAGATTGATTTGTAAAATGTTGTTACAAATTTTGACGGTCGACTGACGTGTTGTCTTCCAACATCTCGAAACTCCAACTAAATTTGTTTGACATCAGTTACGCACACCCAAGTACAAGCAATCTCATCTTTCAAAATGAAGTCGCGAACTCTTGTTGTGTCACTGACAGCTGAGACGTTTCTTTTCTTGTCATACATTTATTGCTTTAATTTAAACGTACTCAACCTTTAACATGCTGGCAAATTACACTCTGACACGACAATCGATTTGACGTGTGCTGCTAAATAAAGCAAACAAAAGTTCAAACTAAGACACAGCTAGAGAGAATTGATTTAAAGAGATCATTTGCATTTGTTATTTCTTCTTAAAGCAGCATTTGACAGCCTTTTTGCGATGAGCTCACTTCTTGGAAAGCAAAATTGCTTTTTTCCTTCCTTCAATCTATTTGCGGGTCGTAGGTCTTCTTACACTCGGAAAACTTTTTCTGCTTGACGTACATTTTTCATTTTCCCTCAATTTATATCTCTCACTGCTAGGAGATCGTTCGATTCATACGTCAAGCTTCATTGGATCTTTTTTTCGTCAGAAGGGATTTATGTTTGATTTGCGGGTAACTTTTTCGGTCGTCGGTGAGTTTCGTTATGGCAGATTGTGATGGTTTTAAATGATTTTCTCTCTGGGTGTAGCTATCCAGGAAGATAACCTCGAAAACAATGCGAATACTAACCTGAAAATATTAATTTACTCAAATTTCTTTTCATCGTTCATATCTTAAAAGCTCAAAAGTATTTATTAAATTAACTTTAAATGCAACATCACTGCTGAAATAACTCTGTTTTGATTGTTGCCGTAAGACTTTCCAAATTAAATGAAAGTTTAGAATTTCTCCTAGCTAACATAAAACTTTGGTCAACTCTTACCAAGCCTAGTGAAGAAGAAAAGTTTTTTTTTCCGGTGTGCAAAGCTCTTGCCAAAGATTTATGACTCTCTATGTTCAGACTTGCTGTGACGAAGAAATTGTTTCTCTGCGTCCATAAATTGCGTCATTTTCATAGTCATCCAGCCATTGTGATGAATTATTATTTCTGCACACGTTGAGCTCTTAAGCAAACACGATTCACACGCTCGTGAAGACGGTATCACTCTATGAAAATTTAAAGCCTTTGTGTGCCTACACTAAACGCTGCGTCAAAGGTTTTCTCCTTTTTTGTTGAACCGGTGTTTTGAATAATTTGGGCGATATGGAAAAACTCAACGAAGCATGTACAAAAACTACCTGATGAATAAATAAACTGATGTTGTATATCTGCATAGGCGCTTCACCAATAAAATTTATGATAAAAATTTCCTTCCCTTATCTCCATTTATGTTTTTACCTTCCATTCACGTAGAATATTTTCACACCTCATCAGCCAGGCTCGGGTGAGTGAAGGATATGGTGAAGGAAACGTCGTGAGATGATTCATGTGGCCTGAAAAAATTAGAATTTTTATGAATTTGCTTCAAAAACTCTACAGATTTCTGAATTTTATTGGAAACAGCGTTTTACTTTCAATTTCTCATGACATTATACATGAGCACACAAAAAGGGAAGAAAACGAGAAGATATTTCATGACTAATATTACAGAAGCACTTAAATCAGCATTAGTAGAGAAGCACATCAAACTCGCACCCAGCTTTTTATGCGATTTTTCTACTCCCCGCAGCAGTGTCAGATTTTTATTGTTTCAAATGGGTGGAATTGATAAATTTTGTAACAGCGACGCCTTTCAAATTGATTATTGAATTTTATTTTTATTTTTATTGTTTCTGGGTGGGTTTGTATAACAATAATAAACAGGAAGCTTTTAGAAGTTTATTATGACTTGTTGTTTGACTCCTTGAAAAGCTGCTGTTCAGTTCTTATGCTAAAATGCAATATAAGCTTTGAGTTGGATTCACACGAAGGCTTTCTTAGTATATTAGTAAGATTTTTGAAAATTAATTATTGACAAAAAGGTTTTTTAGTTTTTCAAAGCTTTTTGAACGGAGATGATTGACAGAAAGCTTTCAACTTTCTATGCACTGTTGTTCTAACAGTCAACCGATGTTTTTCGTCCTATACAAAACTCACGTACGCACCCTGACATTGCAAATAAAATCAACGATAACTGAGAAGGTGGAAAGCATAGCGAGAGAACACACAAATCATTACACGACGTTGCTAACAAAATTTACCTTTTGATTGAGCTCATAATAACAGCCGCGCGCTTTTATAGTACGTCCCAGTGAAAATTTCATGAATTTTCTCTGTGCTGTAACACCGCCATGACATTTTATCAGATTAAACTTGGAAAGAATAAAAGTGAAAACGACGACTGGTTGCAGCAACAGCTTATATTTGATGAAAGCTTGTGATTTCTTTCTTTTTTTTCCTTCATTGCTTCTGTGTGCAGATCTTTACGTGAGACTGCGTCTTGATAAATATCGCTTCGACAGCGATTTGTGTGTGTACATCTAATAAAAATTGATTAATGTTGACTAAAAGAATGAGCACGCACTTTACTTTTTAACACAGCGCGATCGATCTCTGGGTGGCTTTGGGGAGTTCTCGTGATGTATTCGATGTCGATGTGTTTTGCGAAAAGCCGTCGAATTCGATGGAAAATAAATCAATTTCCTTGCGACTGATAGACAGGGGTTAGGATGGAAGGGCAAACAGGCCACAAGTTTTTGAATGGAAAAAGCATGCCTCAAGGAGCAAAGAAAGCATTTAACTTGTAATATTTATTTGAATGGTAAATGTTTGAGATGTATTGCTGAACCTCTTATGGCAAAGCGTAACGTGTTTAAATAATATTTATCACCCAACAATTTCCAGCGTATTTTACGATTTACAGTGTGTGCTTGAGCGGTGAACAAAAAGAACTTTTATGGCTTCAAAGGAGTAAAGCTCTCGACGTCAAACAAAGCTCGCATTTTTAACTACTGTTGTTTCACCTTCTCACTTGCTTGCCGTCATCAGTAACTGAGATAAATTTCAAATTGAATAAAAAAGTTTATTTTTCCACGTGTCTGCCACACTGCCATCATTATCAGTGTTTGCATAAAAGCAATGCATAAATTGTATGGTTCGGGAAACGCACGGTAACAAGTTCGGTGAAACATTTAATAATTACGCTGGTTGGCAATGTGCGGGAAGTTTGTTTTTTGTTAGTGTTTTTAAATTGCAAACTTTGTCAACTTTTTAACATGAGACGTCGTCAGTGTCAGTGAAATATTTTGACAGTTTCAGTTAAAAAACTATAATAAATTTGACGGAAGTAAAAAATTAGAAATAAGGTTAAAAAGCTTTCGAAAAAGCTTGACAACAGGAGCGAGGTGTCAAAAGTACCGAAAACTTGAAAGTTCTGAGCTTTGTCGAGAAATCTTAACAAGATAGATGAATTTAGAAACACTTTAGCATCTTTATTCCACAAAAAACCACAAACGACAGCGAGTTTTCAAAAGTTTGTACGTCATTGTCGTACAGAAAACGACTTAGGCCGGAAAGGCTTCAAGCGATTGGCGAAAGAAGGAATTTTGCTCGAGCATTCGGTAAAAAATTGATTGCAATGTGTGACTTTTGAAGGATCTGAAGACATTTATTTCCTCACTTAGAATAAAAACCTAAAGGGTTATTGTCAATTTCTTCACGAAGATGTGCAAAAAAAAGCGAAACAAAATTGAGGCAATTTTTGAAATCGTAAAGTGAAAGTATTTCCTTTTTTCCGTCTCGAGAGCGTAGAGAAAACACAGAATCGATGAAACTGCGTCATTTGAAGCGTTTGAAATCTGAAAAGAAGGGTGAAAGCATTTTCACGGGGTAATCCCGACAGATACTTAAGCTCGTGGAAACCTTCGAGACGAGCAAAAATTCCTATCGATAATCATTTTCCTTCATCGCATGACTGCGTCTTTATTTATAACTACAAAAGTAGCGTTTTTAACGACATTTCAGAGCAGTGAGTGCTGAAAATAAACCGCACAATCAACTACGAACAATGTTTTCAAGGAGATTTTCCATTCCAAAAACGACTTGACGCCAGCATAAAATGATCTGAGACCTGGAAGTTGTTTAAAAGATGGTTTAACGACATCTGAAGTGGGATCGATTATTTGATCTTTTAAAGCTACTTGCAGTCGTTATCGTGTTTCAAAGCGGAACGAATGTGTAATGTGTTAGAAAATGATTTTTGGTGAAATTTAAATTTGGATTGGAACATTTTAATCGTATAGTGTTTTAGTTCTTATGATTTGGGCTTGAGTTAAAGTTAATTCAACCAAAAAAGGTCGACATCGGAAGTTTTTAAAGGCACCAAAGAAATCTTCGAAAAAATATTCTTGAAAATCTTGGTATTCCGACCCACCAATTCACACCAGCAACTCAAATTCTTCTTAGCGGATAATCCGGAGAACGTGTCAGGGAGGATTAGTCTAGGCAACTCAAGAACTTTTGCTGCTGCAGCTCAAATAAAGCTCGTCATCAAAATTGTCCATTTGATCAAGTAGTCTTCAAGGGGTGATCATTGATGAACATTTCCAACATTCAGATTGGTGCCGTTGTTGACACTTCAGTTACTTCTATTGGTCTGGCTTGATCTTGATCATCCACGTCAGCCTTCTCGTGGGAAACTTGGGGGCTTAGATGGTGCGATTTGGAAGTGAAGAATTCGCTGAACGAAGATTCTACTTTTCAACGGCCAAAACTTGACTTTATGATGGTTGCAAGTGATGAACTCCATGTCATAGTGGTGTGCTCTATCCTTCTGATTCTTTTCCGGTTTTTTGCTGCCACAAAGAACCGTCGGTTTCAGTGGAAAAGAATGTAATTTTCGGAGTTAAAACTTTATCATGGAGAATTTACACGAATTTACATAAAGCACATTTTATTGTTTCTTGATGACTTGTTATTAGCTTTAATCCAAACTTTAAAACCTCTAAAAATCTTCTCAAAAGCTTTGATGAAGAAGAAGCTTTGTGAAAGCTTTAATAGCTTTTTTACTTTTTTAAACTTTTGAAAATTGCTGTGACCAATATTCTCAAAAGTGATAAAAACAGTTTCCAATCTTCACAATAAAATCTGATTTAATTTTTCATCAGCTGACGCAACTTTTAAATAAACATATCCAGTCAAAGAGAAAGCACGATGTGCTTCAATAAAACATGAACTTGGTGCCATTAAAAAGAGATCCCGAGTCCCACACACCCTTAAAGTTATCTCTAAATCAAACATGAAAATCCCCCTAGAAATCTATCAAACGCAAGACAGAACTCGGAAAAGAATTTATTGAGAAAAAATCCCCAAAGAGGCTTTTCTACCTTTTTCTCGTATTTCATTCACAAATCGACAAAATGATTAAAGATTTTTTTAAAGTAACCCCGGATAATAAAAGTACATGTTGCTCAAACATTTACCCACCAACCAACACTGCTTCGTTGTGATAACGGGCAAACTGTAGGAAAGCGAAGATGAGAGTGGCAAGTTTGCAGAAAAGTAAATCAAACATGAAGAATCCCTCGACGTTCAGTTTTAAATATTTTTGATTACATTTTTGGGTGCTTTTCGGTGCCTTCCCGCATCAGCCATGCGGATAAAATCCATTACCATGGATATGCTTTTGAGAAGTCGACCGATGGAACTTTTCAAATCCCAATTTCAATACCGCATTACGAGCTTAAACTTCTATCTAGAATAGTCTGCAGTTATTTTTGTAAACATTTAGAGTCAAGGACAAAATGAGATTTCTTCACTGAATTTTGCATTCCATAAAACATTTAATTATCTCGCCAAAGCTTTTGCAGCTTTAAACTCGATATTATCCATGAGTGCATCATTAGAGTTTTTATTTCTTTTAATCGTGAAAGCTGAAGCTTTTAATTGACCGTCCTCTAGCTTGTCGCCCAGGGTGCAAATCTTGATAAATTTCTCGCTCGTTTCAGCTCTTCTGTGAAGACAGTTTGCGTGATTGTCACCAGTATTCTTCTTGTGGATCGTTGCGGCTGTTGTCGTGTTTACGAAATAAATCTGTTAATTATTCTCTTCTAATTATTCGATAAAGACGTTCGTCGCTCGCTTTTTTGCAACAGAGCATCCGCCGAGATTCTATTTTCATCCGTTTTTCTACCCAAAATTAAGCTTCGACGGTTTTTTGCGCTGTCGAGATTCTTTAAAGATGGATGTTTTTGCCCTGATAGGATCAGAACGAGTTTGGCCAGATCAATAAAACTCTGAAAAAGTCTGAAATGTTCTCGTTTTTCTGTGCGTTCAACAAAAAGTTTGGTCTTTTGTTGTTCTTTTTGTTTGAACACTTTTTTATCTTTCGGAACATAAGGTTCGCATTTCTTTGCCTTTTTTTCGTGGGTGAAGCCTGTCATTGGTGCTGCCTGTCATTGGTGCTGCCTGTCATTGGTGCTGCCTGTCATTGGTGCTCAACCTCCACTTGCTCAACCTGCTGGTGCTGCTGCAAG
>JPYR01000334.1:30001-58027 GCA_000775305.1 Belgica antarctica
GCGCCCTTTTGCTAGCGCTGTGATTGCGAATGTTTGAGAGATGATTTATTGATTCCATTTAATGTATCAACAGCAATAAATAATGCACATTTATGGCACAGCCATTAAACAAGGCAGCTTCAAGTAATCGTTCGTGAGAAAACAGCAGCGATAAGCATAACTTTTTATTATTATATTCCACCATTAAACCCTGTCATTTCATAATCCCCATCGACTTCTCTGTCAAATAAAATCCTTTTTTCTTGCGTAATGAATCAAAATCAAGACTCTTTTTTACATTTCCAATCTAAAAAACGTTGATGGAAGCTGACAGTCAGTTAGTTTCAAGCTTTTGAAAGCTCATCGATTAGGAGTGAACAAGATAGTTGGAGTGTTCAGGGGATGTGCATGGAGTTTGGAACGTGGAGAAAATATTTCCAGCGATCGAGAAAGCTGGATAAATGATAAAATGCACAAGATTAACTTCTCGGTTTTTGTAATCGGATTGGAATCAGATAATGAAGACTTAGAAACGTAGACAAAAAACGGTTCTTGAATAAAATAAGTTTGAAATTGGATTCCAGAATCGATTTCATGTTCAATTCCAAGCAAATATTATTGAAAAATAAAATCTTGATCCATTTTGAAACAATTTGGCAGTTAAAGCTTGTTTAAGAACGAGCTGAAGGTTCATAAAATTTAAAGAAAATTGTGCAATCTTTTTGTGGCGAAGATAATCTTTCGTAGCTTGAAGATTTATAAAGTTGTCGCTTTTAGAATAGCTAACAACCACTTTTCTCTACTTTTCCAACAAAATTTCAAAGAAAAACTTTTCAAAAGTTCCAACAAAACCCCTGTCACCAGCAACGTCCAATAAAGTGCTGGATAAAAAGTACGTCACTTCAAGGCGATGAATCAAAGTGTTCGCTGAAAGCTTCTCCACATCTCTAGATTACAGCTGATGAAAAATTGCCATTACATCTTTTGAGCAGCAAAAGCTTCTGTTTGTCTTGTGCTTCTCGCATGCTTCTTTTCGAGAATTTATCGTCTTTCATTGTAAAGCCGTGATATTTTGTCAGATATTCTAATAATCTTTTCTGCAGCATTTCGATCTCGACAATAGCAAGAGAGGGTTGCATCAGAATTTTATCATACTCGCTTGTTCTTTCCCCGGCTTCAACTCGCACCAGGATTTTCTTTAAATTCACGAAGCATTTAAACAAAAGCTTTTCTACAAACAAAATATTTTTTTCAGCTTTTTTTCTTCAACACAAAAGGCTCTGCTGTTAAACACAAAAAGAAGTTTTTAAAGATTTTATTTTTTAGAACTGACTCGCATTTTTCACGAAACTTTAGCATTTTTTTGTTGACATTTTTTCAATGGCAGAAAATTGTTTGTTGATTCTAGCTTGTTCGAATGCAGCTGCTGCCGTCAATCCTTGTGAGACTTTTTGTGTACGTTTCTCTTTTTGCTAGTCTTGCACTTTATTTTCAAAGAAAGTTTACGGTTTGAGACGTCTTTGCCTTGTTTAAGGATCTGAGCTTTTGTCTTTAGACCAGCAGGTCGTTCCGATCATCACTGAAAACGCTTTTGCTTCGCACAGAAAACGTGATGCCAGTGTTCGTATGATATTGTGCAACATTAAACAGCTTTGTCGTTATCTCCCTTTGATTTATCTTCATGATTTCCAATTGCAACTTTCTCAGCACAATACGGAGAGAAAAGCAACATAGGAAAAGTTTTAAATTTGATTTCCCAATTTTCTTCTCGTTTTTCGTAAAATAAGCTCTAAAAAAACTTCTCGATGCTGCTTGTGCACAAAAAAAGCTTTGTTTATATTTTCCAGCCTACAGCATTCATTTCCGTCTTAAGATGAAACGTGAAAGATGGATTATTGCATCAGCACAAGGATTCCTCGAAGTAGAGAGACAGTTTTAGAGCTTAAGCTTTCACGGATTCAGCAGTTCTGGGTCGACGAACATTATTTTGGTTTATGTGGAACAACTTGGAGTGAGACAATGGACAAAGCAGCGCTGTTTTCTATAAGCTGAAAGTGGAGGTTGGAAGTAGCTGGAAAAATTATGTTGTCAGCTAGATTAAGACTAAGAAAAAAATGCTGAACATTGCGTTGTTCACAATTTACCTCGTTTTAGTAACGATCTTCAATTTTTTTTCACCCAGAAAATACAAAAAGATTTTAATTTTGCGATTGACAGCTTTAACGTTATTTTTTAACCAAGCCTTTCAACGCTTCTACGAGGGACTGACAAACACGACCGTATTTGAAAAACATTGAATTTTTTACTGCTAAACCATACAAAACCGTTCAAATTTCTCAAAAACGGTCGTGTTGCCCGCCCCATCGCTTTTACATGCACAATCACAGATAATTCAAGTCAACAGAAAAACTTAAAGTTAATTTCTTTAAAATCAGCTCCATGATCCAATTAAAGTTTAAATACAAGAAAACAAATATAAATTCCATTGAAACACTTGAAAATTGAGAAAAGTTTGTTAAGTCTGAAAACATAATTTTCAACGAGAAAAATTGTTTGAACAACTTTTCCTTGTTCATCGGTCCACTTACTTATTGCCAGCTTCTTGTGCAAACAACATTCAGTAAGTTTTACAAGCATCGATGGAATTAAAACTACCGTAGTTGAAGCGCTCGCTTTATTTACTGCGCAAAAAATTCTCAACTGAAACGATAAATAATGACTTGAATTGTTTACTTGTTGTGTGGGGTGCGGTAGGGGAAAGTGAAACAAATGGACGGTAAGTTCAAAATAAGTGTTCATTATATCGAATAACGATTTATACAACAATTCAGAAGACCAGAGAGCAATTGACATCGAGTTCGAAGAGCTGAAAGTGCGATGGAACGATTATATTTCGCGATTTCAAGAATTAGCACCGAATGTGTATGAACTCAAGGTCAACGTGTTCTACGAACTTGTTTCACCAGTGAGAACCAAGAAAGCGTTAGTAGAGATGGCAAGAGAGACGCGGCCATTTATGTCAAGCAAACTGTGGCTAATTTTGAGCAAGTTTATGGAATTCATGAAGAAACTGCCCGGTGCTGAAGGTGAAAACTATCGAGTAGTGTATGAAAACATGTCGCCAGCTGGACTCGTCAAGCGATTGCTAGCAAAGCGGCCGATTGTGTTTTTAAATCCTTGGGATGAACATGTTTTGCGCAATGAAACGCTGACTATGAATAGAAGTAGCAACAATTGGAACAAAGTAGCGACGACGTTGGACTCGCTCGCAAACCAGCCCTTCCTTCGAGAGTACATCTCGTACGACGAAATGCTAATTTCAGCTTGCGTCAACATGTCAACGCCGACTTTCTTTGTTTCTGACGGTTCTTTAAGAAATCCACAGGCAAAACCAACAAGCCCGTTCATTTCCGAGGGAATTTTATGCGGTTTGGTCGGAGTCAGACTTGAGAAAGGTGGTTTTATGGAGCACCGGTTTGTTTTCCCACGCGATAAAAACAGTTTGAATTTCGATGACGTTCACCACAGCGACGCCTTTTGGATTGAAAACATCTGCCCACAAGCTTTTCCCGAAGGGAAAATTCCGACGCAAGTTGAAATCCTAGCCAGCCCCGAAACCTATCGAAACATTTACAAAGACGGTGTTAACGTCGTTTACTTCAAACGCCGCTTGTCCTTTTCAGTAATTCCTTTCATCAAGGAAGCAGAGAATCGAGGCATTGAAAGGAACCGACAAATTGTGGCGAGTGTGCCGCCCATTGGAGCTGGGGTGTGGAAGGGCAAAGTCAAATCGCAGACAATCGTTGATTTGATTGTGAGCGTCGTGCTGGAGTATTTAGACAACGAATTGAACGTCGCCAACTTGTATTATCTCGTGGGCTTGTATCTTCCGGTAACTAATCGGAGTGTTTATTCAACATTTACACCACGCAATCAGATTCGGTCAATTACTGTTAGCCCAACAGACACTCGAATCGTGGTCGCCTTCAATGGAACCGACGATACAATCACGCTCTTCAACACGTGGCGGTACGTTGCACAGTTGCTGCCGGAAGGCTTCAAAACTTGCTTGGTCGTCGCCGGTTACGCTTGGGACGGAAATTCTTACCCCGGCAACGAATATTGGAACGACGGATTTGGTTCCTTTGATCCACAAGCGGCTTTGTGCTCGGGAATCGGCCAATTTCAGAACCCAGAAGTCAATATCAAGCTCGCAGACCCGGAAAGAATCAAAGTTTATTGAAGAACCCGTTGAATAAAAATACACTATTCGAATTTACATTTGAGTGATTGATTGGCGTAAAGGAAGCTTTTATCCTTTAAAGCTTTTCTTGAGCTTTTAATGGGGATTTCAAATTAGTCGGTTGCTTCTTGTTTCCAAGCAATATCAGCTGGTTTGATGGTCATAGCTTCAGAGACAACTCAATTAAAGACACGACATGTGGCATAACCGGCTTTTGCTAGCTGTTCTTGGCTTATTCAAATCCATTTCAGTAACGATTTCGACCGAAATTGCAATCAATCATAGGGAAATACTTTGAAAGTGCTGATAACTTCCTGTCTATATTAAATTTGTCTGTGATTTCATCAATTAAACTGAAATTCTTCAAAAACCAATGCTATGAAAAGATGTTGCTGCCATCAATTCAACGAAGTTTCTCACCCCGCATGCATTCGCTTGCCACTTTGATTAGTTCAAAGTTCCTCCGCTTGTGGCTCGCAACGAAGAAAACAAGAAGTAAAGAACTCTGAAGTAACAGAAGTCTTACCGACAAAAGTCCTCTGTCGTTTTACGAAAAATCTGCTACATGACTCTCAAATTTATTCAACGGTTGGTTTATAGTAATGTGTAGACTTACAAATTCTTTAGTAGTAAATTCGACTTTCTAACAAATTAAAACCTCCGAATTAGAAGATTGACTGCGGACTTGGCTTTGATTAGATTCAGAAAGATTTGATTTTGAAATATTTTTTATAACATTTTTTGTGCCAATTTATTTTCAACGGCAGATTTGAATTAAATTTTCGAAGAACGACATAGGATGTTATCCAGATAGACTTCTATATCGTTGGCTTCGATGTTTTTTCAACAATACTTCTATTCCTTCAGAATTCTTTGTTCTCTGATACATAACTTAAGAACTTGCAGAAAGTGTTAATTTAAAGTGCAATCCGAGGCTCTGAAAGTAGAAAATGTTTGCTGATATGTTCATCGAAGTTTAGAGAGTTGTGGAAGTGAGTGAATATGGTCTCGGGACTCTATTCAAGTGGATCGCAAGATAAAAGTGCGTTTTGATTTTTTGTTCTACTTTTGAGAAAATTCTGATGAAACAACTTTCTAATCTCTCCTGCAGAAATGAACACTATGCCGTCAACAGCACCGACTTCCGCAGATGCTTGCCTCAGCATCGTGCACAGTCTAATGTGTCACCGCGTAAGTTTTCGGCCTGAAATTTGTTTACTTCCGATCTTAATAACATTTTTGTTGTTGTGTTCTCGGCGATGTTCAGCAAGGGGGTGAATCTGAGGGATTTGCGAAGCGTGCCATCGAGTCACTGGTGAAAAAGTTGAAGGAGAAGCGGGACGAACTGGACTCGTTGATCACCGCCATCACCACAAACGGGGCCCACCCGAGCAAATGCGTCACGATCCAGCGAACACTCGATGGTCGTTTGCAGGTCGCAGGCCGGAAAGGATTTCCTCATGTCATCTACGCGCGAATCTGGCGGTGGCCAGACTTGCACAAGAACGAGCTGAAGCACGTAAAATACTGCCAGTACGCGTTTGACCTGAAGTGCGACTCGGTGTGCGTCAATCCCTACCACTACGAACGGGTTGTGTCGCCAGGCATAGGTGGGACGTCTCTAAGTATACTCGCTTTGCATTCATTAACGCTTAATGCTCATTGTAGACCTCTCTGGCTTGACGCTTCAAGCGGGCCCAAGAAACATCGTCAAAGATGAATACACTCCGGGGGGTTCAATTGTAGGCCAGTCGAATCTGGAGATGGATGGCAATGAGATTGGCACCATCCAGCATCACCCGATACACATTCCCGGGATGGGATACACGGCCATGGCGATGCACCAACAGGCTGGTTCGGGTGAGTCAACGCGTTCTTATCAGTGATTCATCCAAACATGACTCCAGCGGTTGGGCTTGCGTGTTTATCGGGTCAAATGGTCCTCGCCCAATTTGCGAAACCGCTGGCGTTGTAAATCATTTTGTGCACGATTTTATTTCATTATCTTAATTTGGGTTTGCATTTTTAATTTTTATTTTCAAAATCAATTAAAAGGTGATTCAAAGCCTGGTTCAATAATTTACCCGCCCCGCGTGGTGCCCAAAGTTGAGCCCAATACAAACGATTCGCAATCACGCAATGTTTGGGGTCAACCTTCTCCAGCACCGCCGCAGCAACGGCTCTCACATCCACCACCGCATTGTAAGGACCAAATTTTTGAGTTTTTATTTCTGCTTTTCCGCTTTTTTCTTGCTGTGTAATTTGTGCATGTGTTCACTAAATTTTCACTCATTTTAGCGACAACTCACATTCTGCCGGTGAGCAGTCCCGAAAACTCGCTCTTGCAGCAGCAAAAACCGACCTCATCAACGCAAACATCACAGCAGCAGCAACAAATGACGGTTTCGTCGATGATGAGTCAGTCCGGCAACCAACAGAATTCCCAATCGAATCAACAAAACCAAGAACAAAACTATTTCACCACTGCTTCTGACACGCAACACACCAACACTCAACACATGACCTCGGCGGCTATCTCGGCAACATCACCAGTACAAATGCCACAAAACGGATATGCCGCCAGCATCAACAACTCAAATGTACAATCGACTCAGTCTTTCACTCAACAGCAATGCATTGGCGGTGCACAGGCCGCTCAATGGACAGCTCGTGGATCAAACACATTGACGTATACGCAATCCATGCAGCCACCCGATGCTAGATCCATCAACCAGCCTTACTGTAACAATGCTTTTCATCGACTAAGCTGAATTATTCTGACAAATTTTATTCCACAGGGCCACCGATGCAATCCGAAATGACCAACCAACAGCAGCAGCAACGACTTTCACGTCAGCCAGCACCCGAGTACTGGTGCTCTATTGCCTACTTCGAATTGGACACGCAAGTCGGGGAAACGTTCAAAGTTCCATCAACCAAGCCCCATGTCACCGTCGACGGCTACGTCGACCCATCGGGCGGCAACCGGTTCTGCTTGGGAGCGTTAAGCAATGTCCACCGAACTGAGCAGAGTGAAAGGGCTCGGTAAGATTGCTTTCAAGGTCACATTTATTCAGGTTAATGACCTTTTGTATTCAGTCTTCATATAGGAAAAGGCGTTCAATTGGATCTCCGCGGTGAAGGGGATGTATGGCTGAGATGCCTAAGCGAACATTCGGTCTTCGTTCAAAGCTACTACTTGGACCGAGAGGCTGGAAGAACACCCGGTGACGCAGTTCACAAGATTTACCCTTCGGCCTGCATCAAAGTCTTTGACTTGCGGCAGTGCCACCAGCAAATGCAGTCACTGGCTTCCAATGCACAGGCCGCCGCTGCTGCTCAAGCAGCTGCTGTCGCTGGAATACCTGGGCACGTCGGTGTTCAACCAAGAAGTAAGTCATTAGCTCCCGAAGCAATTGTTGTTAAACTGATTCAAGGGTTTCCCGCAGATCTCACTGCAGCCGCCGGGATCGGAGTCGATGACCTACGTCGTCTCTGCATCCTCCGCTTGAGCTTCGTCAAAGGATGGGGCCCCGATTACCCTCGCCAGTCGATCAAGGACACGCCGTGCTGGGTGGAAGTCCATCTGCACCGTGCGCTCCAGCTTCTCGACGAAGTCTTGCACAACATGCCGATTGACGGTCGCGAATAAATTTCTTTCAACATAGAAACTAGAGAGTGCAAATTGAAAATGATAATGACATTAAAGAGATTATAAAGAGAGTTAATGCTTTGCTGATTTATTAAAACGGAAGGAAGAATGACGAGAGTGAAAGAGAAAATTTTCTATTTTTTCTAAAAACACAAAACTGCTGATTAGAAGCGTCATGAATGAAATCTAGTTGATAGGAACCTCTGCTTAACTCTGTCTTTCAAATAAGCATGAAAAACTTCGCCCACTGCTCTTTAATGTCTACATTTAATTTTAATTTCTCGCTTGCATAAATAGTGACCACGGATGAGAAAATTTGTAGAATTTAGTGTAAAACTCGTTTTTTCTATAATGCTGCGGATAGAGTAGTGCTTCTGAGGCCGACCTAAAAGTTTGTCACGTTGAGAATCAAGATTTAATTAGAAATTCTTAGAAAATTAGAAAGTTTCTTGAAATTTTTTAGAAAAAGTGACTAGAAATACGTGATTTGACTGGTAGTCGACCCCGAAATTCCTTGTTTTTCTTCTTTGAAAGCTTTCTAACAGCCTTCTGAAGGAAAGACAAGGAATGCATAAGCAAAATTCTGAGCACATTGACATGTAATTACCCAATTTTACATTTTGACGAGACGGAAGCAGAAAAATTGAAATTAGTTCTTGAATTAATTAAGTGATAAATGTAGTTGTTTTGAGATGAAATGAAAAACTACCTTCTTGAAGGAACAAAAAAAAATGCAATTCTAATTTTATACGAGATGTTTTATAATTTTCGACATGGCAGTTAAGAAGTGAAATAAAAAGTCTTTAAAGTGATCTGGTTGTCTTCGGGTATAATAATTTTATTTATAGAGTTTTTCCAGGAAATCCAAGGAGTCTACATATAAAGTGATTACCTCAATAAAATCGATTACAAAGTATCAATAGGAATGGTTTTATATTTTGACGAAACAAAAATCTCTTTAAATTTGGATGATTCAAGTTTACATCTAGTTAACTGCAGATATCTTCAACGACATGACAATTTCTCCGCCTTTGGTGCTGTGTTGCAATTTAAACACTTTATTTCTGTGTGCCATCTTCTCACGATCGGCCAGATCAGCCATTACATAGCTGACTGTACCCAACATCGCTGTCGTCTCCAAATCGAAGAATTCGACTGACAAAATTTGATGTTGAATGTCACTGACGAAGAATGGTAGGTAACGTTCGAACATGAATGGTTTTGATTCTGAAGTTACAACTTGTTTGACTTGAGATCCGATTGAAACTTTCGCAAGCAGAGGTTTCTTCTGTCTCGGCATTTTTTGAACGGTGTCGAGATGAACTTCAAGCAATGCGAGGTCTTTCAGGTCTCTTTGTTTCTCGCTCAGATGCGCCAGCGATGTTATCAACATGATTGAACCACATGGAGCGAGAGAAAAGGTGTCAACTTTCGGTGTCTTGCCGACTGACGAAATCTCAACTTTAGCTGTCAGAATTTTGTCTTTTTCGCCATGATCATCGTATTTCTTCACGGCAACTGCGACTTTCAAGATGTTTTCGTATTGATTTTCTCGCACCAATCGGCCAACGAAAATAGATGTCGGTGAATTAAGTCCAATCGTGATATCGTGCGATTCAATTGCTTGTGATCCAAGATTCAGTGAAATTGTGGCCGCTTTTCCATTGTACTTGTCAAGGTCTTGTAACGATGCTTTGATGATGAACAAACTGACGATCTCCGGCATCCACGGGAACTCTTTGTGCATCTTCAGTTTGTGGTCAACTTTGTTTGGCGAAACTATTGTCTTCGCGATTTCTTCATTGATCAGCTTTTGAATAGCACCGTCGACTCCAAGGAAGTCAAGTGCTACCAAAGATTCTGTGAGCTTGAAGTCAAGCTTCGGCGGCACCAAGAACGTCACGCTAATCTCTCCGATGAGAGGCAGCTTCGGGACAAGCTTGAATCCCAGTTGGACAGTGCCAGTGATGACAAAGTTGGTGACGCCGCCTTCAATTCCTGCTACTGCGACGATTATTTCTGCATCGCCAGCGAAAAAGAAGTTTACATCAATCAGAAGCTCGCTTGCTGATGGCTCTTGCTCGTGGACTTTGATTCCAGAAGTCGTGGGCGACTAAAATAAGAAAGTATTTCTACTGTTTTTCTACAAATTACAAACAAAGAAACTCACGATCGTCCCCAAGTCAATTTTCATGAACTTGAAGCTTCCCATCAGTTTGTTCTTCTTAATCTGCGGTTCTGTTTCCTTGATGATCTTGGATAGCCAGACAGTTACGTCCGGCCACATTTGGGCCGCGATCTTGTTCACCCACTCAGCTGGCTCGAAAGAACTTCCGTCTTCCGCGTCATGGTAGATCAAATGCCCAAAACTAGCTTCCGAAGCTTCTTCAGCGGGTTCTGTCGGCACTTTGGTGCCAAGAGTGACAGTATCGGGGGTTTCCATGTTGATGTAAGCTTCCTGAAGGTCTAAAGGTTAATGCGTCGCAATTTCGTTATAAACTTTAGTTAATGTTTTGGTGAAACTTGTTCACTGCAATTTTTGTTGCAATTGATAAGCCTTCTGATTACAGTTCAGTCGTATATGGATGTGAAATATTTTCAAGATTTTATTTTCACAGTGATGATAAACAAAACAAGTAAAAAAACAAGTGAAAACGACGGGGTGTCGCTGTCTGACTGGCAAGAATTTGACTTTTCAACGATTTTCTTTCATGAATTCGGTTCGAGGCTTGTAATTGAAGGTCAGTTATAAATAAAAATGGTTTATCAGACTAATAAAATGTTTTTAGAGACACAAACCGGCTATTAATTGATAAATCGTTGATTACGATTGCTCGTGTATGAAAAACCTGTGCTTGTATATTTTATTTACAGTTATCATACACAATCGCTTAGCATTGTAAGGCTTCGTATTTTTCTACAGCAACTGTATTAAGTTTTCGTATATTCTTCCTTGTCCTTCAAATTGACTTCAACTTCAGTTTTATTTGGAAAGACGACAATACCACGGCCAATGTGTTTGATCCCGAAAAAGTTCAGCACCGTCAACGTCTTCGTCAGGTTGTAATAAATCGATGGCATTCTCAAACAAGTCGCAAATAAGTTTGTACGAAACGGAAACGTTGTCTTGTACTTGACACCGAGTAAGGCTTGCCCATTTGCGCCAATTTTATCAGCTCCACCTTCGACGTCCAGCAGTTGGTACAAGATTCCAGAGATAGCGAAAATTATTTGTGCGTCACCAGCGTTAGAAAAATCAATTTCGATTAAAAGTTCCCTCGGTTCAGCACCATTTTTACGGACTCGACTTCTGGACCCTATCAAAAATAAACTTGAAGGAAAGTTCCTTAAAAAATTAAAACTCACAATGTTTCTAAAATCAATTCTTCTAAACTTGAACTGGCCGATGAAATTGATCATTTCCAAGTTCAGCCCCGCAATCAAGTCACAATTTTCGAAAGCCAGATCCTGATCTCCGGCCAGATGTGCCTTATGATTGCATTGACAAATTTAACTTCTTCAAAGGCACTTTCACCAGAAGTGACGTTAAAGTTTACTTCTGGATTGAATTGGGTCACCAGGCATTGGTCATTTCTGCGCTATAGTGAGTCATATAAAATGAAAAATGTTATTATTTGATTGATTCAATCATTTAAACGAATGAAACGCAATGTTTACAGGCCAAATTGATTCTAAAAGAAGTAAATCAAAAATTATATTTCACTGAATTGTATTTAAATGCAAGTGTCAAGAAATTGAGTGTTAATAAAAAATTCAAAGTTTGTAAATCAACAGTTTCCGTGAAGCTTTCAATCAAACAACTATTCGTAATCGATAAGTTTACGATACTTTATGACAAAGATTTTATATAAAAACTGTTGAAAGCCACTTCGTAAAACTACCGTCTCTGCTACCTACAAAGTTTTTGGCTTCAAAAACATTCTTAACTTACTTTTGATTACTTTCTTCTTAACCCAGAAGTTGAGAAAGTTTTATTTAAATGAAGTTTGAACGACATTTGCTGTGACTTTTTCACTCTCGAACTTGAAGCAAGATTGTGCCAGCTTCAAATTTTCCAATTCCTTGAAGTTGTCTTATGTTCACGGCTAGAAGTGACATTCCATCTGCCATCTGACTTGATTCAAGAGCGTTTCTTCTAACGATTGGGAAAGATGAAGAATACACTTTGTAGCCGGTGACAAATGGTGGAGTTGGCTTAATGTTTAAACTGCATTGAATATATACTTCAAAATCAAAGTTTTCCACTGCTGTTTCAATGCCGGCCACTGACATTTTTATTTTTGATCGTTGTCAATTTAGAGTATTATCTCGTCTGGCGGGGAAATTTCTTCCAACAGTCTGAGGTCAGTAGCCTATGGTTTCTAAAAATCAAGCGTTTTTATGACAAGCGGTCAAAGTTTTTTTAGAATCTTTACTTTCTGTCCTAAGTCGACCTGAACATATTTGGAAAAACCAGTCAAATCCAAATTTTTTTGCATAATTTCTTCGACTTCTGACCACACAAGCTGTATGATTTCACCGATAAAAGCGAACAAAAATTATTCGGTTTTAGAGAATAATTGAGTTCGTCAATGGTTGGCAGCGGTTGTTATAACTTTTTATCGAGTGTGATGTACAAAAAAGTTTAATAAACAAGGAAAAACTTGAAACTTGAACTGTTTGCAATTTCTTTTTATACATTTCCAAAACGGGATGGGATTGGAGTTTACATGAACTGATAAAAAGTGAACAAAATGTAATCAGTGTTAACATTTGTCTGTCTAAGTAAACGTATGCTTGTCAATAACGTACTTTAACCAAAAGCAGCAACAAATTAAAATAATGAAGGGTACAAAAGATCAGTGAGTTTCTGCGCAAAGGTTGACATGCTAAACGAATAATCATATAACTTAATAAATTTCATCGATACAACATGAATTATTGTACATAGTTTAAAACTTCGTATGTGTAGATAAAACATGTTTTGTGCAAGTTTTTTTTATTATTATGAATTACTAAAGATTGGACTTTGATTCAACCAATCGCTGCAATGGGTTTTGACGCGATTTCTACATAAAATCCCAAGAAATCTAGAACGAAATTCAGTTTGTTTTAAGCAGCAGAACGAATGAGTTTTAATAGTGCAAGCTTAGTTTTACTGAAAATTATCAGCAAAAATAGCAGAAAGGCATTAATAGCCATTTCACAAGTGTACAAAAACTGTGAATGTTTTAATATTTCTAAAAGTTCTCGACATTTTTACGTGAAGCAATTAGTTAGTGTAGTATCTTGGGAAATCTGCTATCAGGTCCTTAGTTCTACTATCAAATGTTTTCAATTATATTTAAACGAAAATTCGATACTCGATGTTTCAGTCTTGTTGAAAATGTGTTTGCAGCAACTACAAATGTGGTTAATCACCTTTTGGGTTTATCTTGGAAAAATTATTGGAATAATTTTGGTGACTCAAGATGAAAACGGGAGATTTTACTGCACGAAGCGTTACAAGTTTCTCAACATCGTTTTGAGTATTTTCTTCACGATCACATTCCCGTCCGCTTATTCTGAACTTGCAAGTCATGTCAGAGTCACTGATGAAGTCAACGTTGACTTTTCAAACATTGTCACCGCCATCAGGGATTACATCGAGTACATTTTCATGTTTGCTGCATTCGCATTCCACCGATTCAATCGCCATCATCTGGCTGACTGGCTAAACAACTCTTTAGAGTTTGCAAAGCAGAATCAGCACCAGTGCGCTGTTTTCATTATGAAAGCTAAACGCAAGCATCTAAAATATTTGTGTATTGGAATCGTCTCGAAGTTTTTAAAGACAGTCATTAACGTGCTGGCTTGGCTGCTGGTCTTAGATTGCCCTGGAAATAATGCTGTGAATTTGTTCATTATCTCCATTCCTAAAGTCGTGATGTTCGTGGTGTCCAATGAATACTTTGCTGCCGTCCTAACAATTAAGTTTCACGTCGGGATTATCAACGACATGCTCAAGCGGGCGCGGAAGAAGATGAAACTCAGAAGTGACGAGAAATTGACAATGATAAGCAGAGACCTTGAACTTTGCGACACTTTTGACGACATTTCTGAGATGCACACTCGGCTTTTCAAAATCTACACGAATATTTCGGGGATGTACCAGTTCCAACTGATTATGATTGTCTTTTCGTCGTTCTACGCTGTGATGATCGACTTGTTCTACATCTTCAATGTAAATTTCTTTTCGTACATCCATCTGACCTCTAACAGAAGTGGTCAACTCCTAGTGGTGTCGATTGTATCGATCCTTATCCGCTGCTTTGACATTTATTTCATGCTGAAATGTAGCACAACCGTCAGCTCCGCTGAGAATGTGAATATGAAAATACTGTCGTGCATGGACATAACCCACAGAGACCAGCGATTGAAGGATTGCGTAAGGCTGTTCAAGATCCTTGATTATTGATAAATTTTTATTTATTACAGCTGACTTCGTTGAGTCTCCAGCTGCCCAATGAGGAAATCGTCATTCACGCTGGAAAAACGTTTGCATTGAACAACGAGCTCCTTTACCACGCAAGTTGTCAAATTCGAGTGCTTAAGAGCAACTTTCAATTGCATTTTTACAGATGATTGCATCGACTTCTAGCAACCTTTTGGTTCTTATTCAATTGTCATTGAAATTCACTTTCGAGCAAATAAAGTCTTAAAAGGTCAATCATCTGTCGCTTTTCATAACGCTTTTTTAAAATTTTGAATCTGCGCTGCCAAAGTTCACTAGCGTCTTAAAGCTTCGCGTCAACCTGGCGACACGCGAAAAACGTGTAAATCTGCGCTAATTTAAATAAAAAGTCTGGAGAAGCCTTAAAAAGCTGTCTACCACCAGAATCATGGAGCTGACAAGCGGGTGAGTCGAACGCACATCGAGAATCGATTCTGGAGAATGAACTTCGGTGGAATCCAGCCACGATGATTGGAGCCCTAAGATCCAGTAACAAAAATTTTCACAACGCTTGCTGATACTTTTCTCGTTTCTTTTCTCAGAAGTCCAATGTCGTGCAAACCAAACAGAAGCCGAAGACGTGTCAGAAGAGTGATGCAAGGTCTCGAAGTATCCGTGGACAATGAACTGGCTAGAATTCTCTCCCTTCGATTCACGAACATTTCCGATTTGTCAGCTTTAGCTGATCACATCCGCAATTTCTTCACGTCTTCACGACAAGAGGAGAGCATAACTGTTGGAAAAGACTCGATCGAAGCAACATTCATTGCAGGAAGAATCTCGAGAATCTGGGAATTCGTTAAGGTAGATCCAGCATAACCTACAAATTTCAAACCTGCTCCAACATTCCGTTCCATTTCAGAACATTTCCTCGGCTCAAAACCAATTCCAAGCTCAACAGCTCCGTTGTTGGGTAGATGTGATGGATACGGCTCGTCCGAGTGTGGCAAATGCTACCCACCAGTTTGATGTGATGACGTCATTCCACTTTGAAGACTTCCACAAAGTTCGAGTTGACAATCGGATCATCAACAGCAAGACATTTCTTGTGAACATCATCGGGAACAAGATGATCATAAACATATCAAGAAGCCAACGCTTCCTTATAATGTCGAACGACGTGGAACAAGTTCTAATTAACGATAACCCTAAACGCTACGAGCTCTACTTGTTCCTGCGCAATCCACCGAGCTACACGACAGTTTTAAAGAGCCAGTACGAGATCACACCATTCGACTTCTCAGGCAGATCCTTCCAAATCTGCTTGATACAGAATTTGCCAGTCAACGCGGAGAAGTCACAGCAGCTGCGATGCGCTCTCGTCAACTTCACAGAAAACATCAGCAACGTTTGCCACTTGAGCCGCAAAAGTCTTGCCAGCTCACCTGACTCGGATGACTATACGTGTCAAGGATACATCGGAAATTATATGATCGAGGAGTGGCGTTGTCGCTACGCTGCCGCTCTTCCGCCAACGCTACCTGAGAATGTCTCCAAGATGTTCACCCACGCTCCTTCGATTCACGCATTGGAAATCATGCTAGATTCTACCGTTCCGGAGCGCTTCAAAGGGATCCACGTGCACAGCTTGCCAGAATTTGTTGTTCCTCTTGGAGATCCAGCAGAACTCCGCGATTGCTATGAGTTGATTGGACGAGTCAAGGTGACGCCATCGAGATTCATCGTCAAGCCGCTTGCGCCCACACACATTAACCGTGTCATCCGCGCCTCATCCGAGCCCGAGAACTTTCTTATCGTTGAGTTTGCCGATGAACGTGGCTTCAACCCATGGCGATCAGAGTCGGTGTCGGATTTGTTCTTCAAGTACATGAAGGAAGGCATCGTAGTTGGCGGCAAACGTTTCACATTTCTAGGATGCTCAAACTCGCAGCTTCGTCAAGGATATTGCTGGTTCTCGTGCTTAGACCGCAACTCTGTCTACAAAAAGATCGGAATCCTAAACAATCCTGACTGGACACCCGGTCGGAAGCTGACTCGCATTGCATTAGCGTTCTCATCGAGCACGGAGACGATTGAGGTCGACGTTAGATTCATCAAAAAAGTAGAGCCTGATGTCATCGTTGATGGAACCAACTTCAGCGACGGCATCGGATGTGGATCGATGAAACTCTTCAAAAAGTTAATCGAGCTTTTGGGACTGAAAGAGGTGCCGTCAGCGTTTCAGATTCGAATCGGTGGTATCAAAGGAGTCATCAGCTTGTGTGACCGTCACACTCAAGACGTGACTTTCCGCAAGTCGATGAAGAAGTTCGAGAGCAACCACAACATGCTGGAAGTCTTGAACTACAGTCAATCCAAGCCAGTTCACTTAAATCGCCATGTCATTCTGATCCTTTCCGATAAATGTGTGCCCAACGAAGTTTTCTTCGAGTTTCAACAGCACGACTTGCGAAACTGTGTCGAGATGCTGAAAGACAACGGAAAGGCGCTGAACGCTGTGAGAGTCTATTCGGATGTGTTTGACTGGGACGTCTTTCCAAAGCGTCAGCTTTTCAAAGAAAATTTATTTCACCGGCTTGTAACTGCTCAAGCTATAGAACGAACTTCAAGAATCATCAGCAACGCTAGAATCTCCATCGAGCAAGGACGTATTTTGATGGGCGTCCGAGACGAAACGAATACGCTGAAATATGGCGAAATTTACGTACACATTGTTGATGATCGCTTGGATTTGGAGCTTCAGGGCAAAGTTCTCGTCTATCGCAATCCGACCGTGCAAGGATCCGACATTCGATTGCTGGCTTCTAGTCGAGATGTTTCCCCAAAAATCAAAGCCTTGTACAAAAATTGTATCGTGTTTCCATCCAAAGGCAAAGCGTCGCACGCGGACGAATGCGCAGGAGGTGATCTAGATGGAGACGAATATTACGTCATCTGGGAGAAGCAGCTGATTCCTAGAAGCATGATGATGCCTGGCAGTGAAGTTCAGCAAGTGAAAACCGAAGACCACTTTCTGAAGACTCGTACAAGTAACTCAAACGATGAGATGATGCGGTTCTTTTGCAATTTCAACGCAAAAAATCAGCTTGGAATCGTATCCAACTCTCATCTAGTCGCGGCAGACAAGTTCGGCGTGTCTTCAGAACAAGCCAAAGAATTAGCACGTTTTGTTGTCGCTGAAACAGATGCACCTAGCAAAGGATTGACCATTGGCGATCTCCCAAGGGCAATGATGCCGACTGAATACCCAGATTATATGGAAAAATCTGACAAAAAAATGTATGAATCACAATCCGTCCTTGGTGTGCTTTACCGGCACGCCAGACAGTTCCGGCCGCTACTCAAGAGCATTCAAAAATGTTCAGCGACCATCAGTGACGTTCAACCTGACAACATCCAGCATGAACAAGGAACCATCAAACATTTCTACGCAGCTTATTCTCGAGAAATTTTCAAAATGCTTCAGAGATTTGAGCTCTCTGGAGAAGCGGATCTGTTCTCTGGTGTCCCTGTGTGGCAACAAGGAATTTACTCTATCAAAAAGAAGCAACACGATATGCGCAAGACTGTAAAGGAGAATGTTGCTAAACTCTGGCGCAAATGGAAGCAAATTTTCGAAGACTGGAAATTGAAGAACAACGATCAATTGCAAATACAAGCTTGGTTCGACTTTCCAAAGACTCAAGCAAATCCAGTGAGCAGCTTCTCGTTCTTAGCACTGTCGTTTCTCGACGAAGACTACGAAACAGACCAGAGTCAAGAAGTTGAGAACAATCCAGAAAGACTTGAGGCTGAACTTTTGCTCGACAATTTGCTTGAAGAAAAACACGTCGTCAGAAAAATGAAGTAACATTGAAGGTCGAAAGCAAGAGAAGTTGCCGTGCCTTGCGCAAAACGGTTAACTTTATATAAACCAGGAATGTCTAGTAAATATTCAGTTCAAACTTCTTAAGAACAATAAAGAACAGATTTGAACTTAAAAATGCTTGTTCCCTGCGTTCAACTTTGAAACTTACAAAAATTTTGTGCAATTTAGTTTAAATCCCAATTTCCAACAACTTTATTCACCTACTTTCAAGTTCACAATGAAATCAAATTTGTTTGGAAAAACTAGCAAATCTTTGACTTGTTTAATCACGACATCGTCAGCTCGTATTTGACCTTCGGTGCTACCATGCAAGTTGCGTAAATACTTTTGGTGCATCTGTTTCAGCGACAACAAAGCGTGCCAATTCTTTGGAAGTTTAGCCGATTTAGATTTTGCCTTTGGCGCCGATGTTTTTTACACCGGCGTCGATGTCGAACAAGTTAAACCAGATTACTACAATGGCGAAAATAATTTGAGCGTCGCCAGCGTAGGTGAAATCCACTTCGAGTAAAAGCTCGTCTTCCGAGAAGGTTTTTTTGCGAACTCGTATCGCTTTGACGCTTTGGCGACTGTGAAATTCATTTTCTTAGCTTCATTCAAATAATTCACAATTGAAGCTTCTCACCTTGGTGCCCAAATAGATACTCTTAAACTTGAATGTTCCAATCGAGTTTATCAATTACAAACTCAGCCCTGCAAGCAAATCCAGCTTCTCGATGGAAGGTCCCAGTTCCTTCACAAGCTTCTTCAGCCAAACAATAAGTTCAGGCCAAATGTGCTTTAGAATTTTGTTGGCAAACTCTGCTTCTTCGAACTCATCTTCTTCGCTGTCGACGAGTTTTTGGACGTCCTTGAATCTTCCCTTTTTGATTTGGATGATGGAGTCAGGCTTGATTCCAAATATTTGGTCAAGAGAAAGTCCATCTGCTAGTGGCTCATCGTCAAAGAATGGATCTGCTAAGGATTCGTCAGCAAGTACTACACCAGATAGAGTCTCGTCTGCTTGTGGTTCATCTGCTTGTAGTTCATCTGCTTGTGGTTCATCGGCTAGAAGTTCATCAGCTAGTCCTTCGACCAATTCTAGTGATTCATCAATAACTTGTGAATCACAGGTTGAATTTAGACTTTTTTTAGATTTTTGGAGGGAAAAAAATTGTTAACTTTAGGGTTTGCTTTAGAGTTTTTCGGACACACTCTAGAGCTAAAGTCTATAGTTGAAGTTTTTCAAAACGCTAAAGCTAAAGCTGGTCCTTGAAAAAACTCTAAAGCTAAAGCTAAAGCTATAGCTGGTTTTGAAAAAAGTCTAAAGCTAAGCTATAGCTGGAAAACGCCAAAAAATACCTAAAGTCTAAAGTCTAAAGCTAAAGTCTAAAGTCTAAATTCAACCTCTGCTTGTGATAGTGGTTCATCCAACTTTAGTTTATTTGCTAAGGATTCAACCATTAGTTCTTCCATTTTTAGACTCACAAAGTGTTTTCACAGCTTCTGGATGCAAACTAAATCCTTTTATTATTATAAACTTCGACCAGAAATACTTGCTACTGAATGAACAACTTTATTGAACTTGACTGATTTGATTAAAGTGGATCGAACGACAAGAAGTAATCAAACGACAATAAATAATCGAAACCACTTATTTTGCGTTACTCAATTTTCATATAAAAATTGATATCGTTGGTTGCATTGTAAATTAGTTTTAGTTAAAAGAATCTTTATTCACTTGATTTTGAGTGAGTTCATCGATGAACACCGCTTAACTTAAATGTCATCTCAACTAGCAAACATGTCAAGGAGGAAACGTTTGGATAGATTCAAAGGATTTACAGATTTGGATGTTCCATATGTAGCTTCTTCAGTTGCAGTTGGTTCTACAGAAGTAAATTGGCTTATGAATGGTTCAGTTTCATCTTCCAGCAGTGGCAACTGATCTTTGCTGGAATTTTTTAGGTCAAAAGTCGAAGATTCCACTGTCAATTCATCATTTTCAGAAGATTAAGTTTCATTGAGCACAACATGTTTTCGAGAAGTCAAGTCTTCTGAACTGCTGCTTGACGCAATAGCAATCTTTCTGCTGTCTTTCTCCACCACATTTTGATGTCATTGTCACTCTCATAGATTTGTGGAATGTAGAAATGCAAGTTAGGGTCTGAATTTCCAGGAATTCGCATCGTGCCGTTCTTTTTGACATTGATTTCCGACGATTCTACGATCTGTGATCCTAACTGGAGACAAATAACGATGTTTTTGAAGCCCATGTGAAGCTCATGTGTGTCAACTTGTGGATGTCAACTCGAATGACGCCTTTGATCTTTGGCATCTCGTCGATACCCGAGCCGCTTTTAACAACAGCTGGGAGGTTCAAATAGAATAATTCAACATTCCCAATAAAATTTGCTGTGTTTCTAAATCCTTCTTTGAAGTTTTCGCGAATTTCTAAACGTTTGATTCTGATTCGAAGTCTGCCAATGACTTCAAAGTTCTTAACAGCTGAAGCAAAATCAAAAGTTTTACAGCAGTGCAACTTCGTCGTTGCAGAGAAGGTAAAAATCAACTTCGAGTGGAATTTTATCAGAGTCCGTTGAAAATAAAAACACAGAAAATTTACTTCATTTTGAGATCGCTGTTAGTCTCGTCGACATTACAATTTGTGAATTTTGACTGGTGTTCATTAGCTGGAAGACTTGCTTGCTATGTTCCATGTTTTTACGTTGACTTAGATCACTCATTTTGTATTCGAATTTTCCCAAAAATTCCGCTGAATCTTGTTCAATAATTTGCACTGACAAAAGTTGCTTTTGTGGATCGTTGATGAAGAAAGCGACAAACTTCTTCCATGTCCACGGTCTGTGTTCAGCCGTAAAAAACTGCTTGACTTGGTTGTTGATTGAGATTTTAGCGATCAGCTGCTTTTGATTTGCCATTTTTCTTGCGGAATCAATGAATACTTCGAGCATCGCGAAATTCTGCAAGTCTTTGCGATCGTGGCTTTGCTGACAGTAGAAGATATCCGTGAAGATTGAACCAGTTGGCGTTAATGGAAACAAATCAAAAATTGGATTTTGACCCAGCTTTGATATGTCAACTTCAGTCGTTAAGACATCGACTTCATCTTCCATGACATCATCGTAATTTCTGACTTTCTCGCGACGTTTAGCTTTGATCAGGACTTTCACTTTGGTGTCGTTTTCTGTCATTTGCACCAAGTTTGCTTGAAACTTTTTCTTCTCGTCCTTAAAATTGATTTCTCGAGAATCTGCAGACTGAGATCCCAGCTCAAAAGAAACCTCAACAGTTTCTTCGTTGTACGCTTCAAGATCTTGCACACTAACTTCAACTTGGATAACGGACGCTATCTCCTGCAATTGGTATCTGTTCTTCAATGTTATTTCAATTTTGCTTGGAAACACCATTCGCTTTAAAATCTCGTTGTTGATCTGGTTCAACACAATTTCTTCAACGCCAAACATGTTCAGCGCTGCCAAAGTCTCCGTCAGCTCGTAGTCAATCTTTGGCGGTGATAAGAAACTAAAGTTGAGTCCGCTCAAGAACGGCAGAGTTGCCACGTGTCTGATTCCGACTCGAAGTGTTCCCTTGGCTTGTAGATTTTTCACTCCGCCTTCAATGCCATTCACAGAAACCGAAAGTTCAGCGTCGCCGAAATAAAACACTTCAATCTCAATCAAAGTTTCATCTACTGACAAGTTTTGGTCTTGAACTTTGACGCCGGTTATTAGCGGTGTCTGGAAAAACTTTTTTACAGAACATTTTCAAAAATCGTTGACAATCTTACAATCGTTCCTAAATCAAATTTCTCAAATTTAAAGCCGCCTAAGAAGTCAAACTGGCGAATCTTTGGTTCCAAGTCCTTCAAAACTTGTTCCAACAAGTCTTTTAAGTCAGGCCAGAGGTGTTTGATGAGTTTGTTTATCCACTCAGCCCGTTCGACGTCTGGAAACATTACCCAAGCTGGCACATAGTCAAAACTAGTCAGGAGCACCTGCTGCTGGTCCATTGCAGCAGTTCTTATCCTGATTGCCCGTTCAATTTCACGATTCCTTCTTGATTGATCGAAAATTGTCGAAACAAGCACTGGAAGAATCCATCCAAACGAAAAATTGAAACGGCCGAAATAGTAAACGGAAGTTATCAAAATAATTTGAGTTAGAACTGAGAAAATTTTCATTTTTATTCCGGGACTTTGATGAAACTTAATGCTTGCTTTGATTACTTTTTACTTGAAAATTTGTTTGCCTCTACACATTTAACTTTAGATGAACACGATTATTTTAGGGAGCTTTCTTGGGAGTGTTCTTATCTGCTTTGCTTTTTGCGTTGTCTTGTGAAGCCCGACTTGCTTCGTTATTTGTAATAATTGCATTGAGATTCCTGCTCATCTTCTCTAGCCGGTTAATTTTCACCAAACTATTCTTTTCCGATTGCATCTTCTCTGCTTTGATGTTGTCTCGTTCAGCCTCGAGTTTCTCGATCGTCAAATCTTTCTCTTTAAGTAGCGCTCCGTATTTTTCGTCAAGTTTGGAACTCTCGGCTTTATGATGATCGAGTTTTGCTGCGATTTTGACCATCAGCATCAAAATTACGTCTTCTGTTACTGTGTTATTGGAACGTTTGCTTTTTAGATCGTCATAAGATTTATCCAACTCGCTGCATTCTTTTCTGAGACTTTCAATTTCTGAAAAAGTTTCCGTCAGGTTTTTCGAAAGCTTTTTTATTGTTGATTTAAGCTCAACGTTGTCTTCACGCAAATTTTTCATCTCCAAAACATTTTGTTGCAGTTCTTCATAAGCGATCGTGACATTCATTTCTAAAATCTTGACTTCGTTGGTCAGTTTTGTGATTTCCACTTCAGACTCTTTATTGTCAGAAGTTGGTTCCTTTGGATACGTGATTACAAGGCCGGCTTCAATATTGCTGGTTTCTAAGCTGTCGATTTTTGCCAAAAGCTTTTTAATTTGCCTGTCTTCGTTTTCTATCAGATCAATCTTGGACATTTCACAATTCTTCTTAATGAAGTCTTTGAAGTCAGTATTTTCCTGTGACTTTAAATCATCGATGATGCATATGTTGTTAAAGAATTGAATCACGCTTGGGAAAGTCTCGAACGGATCAAGCAAGTCTTCGCTGATTTTTGTAATCTTGTTGTTTTCAAAATGAATTTCTTCTAGAAACGGGTTGCCTTCAAATAGTCCCGGGCCAAGTAGTTCAATTTCATTATCGCTCAGCGCGAGAAATTTTAGATTTGTTAATCCTAATAGGTCAGCTTTGAAGACGTATTTGAGTGAAGAACGTGAAATTGTGACAGTCTCGAGATTTGGAAAGATTTTTTCTAAGCCCCCGGGAAAAAATTCAACATTTTGGTCTGCAACTTTGAAATGCGACACATCATCATTGGTCATGCCTTCCAATTGATCTCCTTCAACTTCACTGACGAAACTATCAAACTCTGACGTTTCCAAACTTATGACTACACAAGAATACACAGCATCGGCTTCTTCAGGCCCATTCAAAGCGCTGTAGGCACGACTTGAATTTGCTTCTTGTGCCAACTTTTTGAAATCACATTCAACGACGGCACTGGTTGCAAGTTTTGCCAGGATAAGAACTTTTAAAATCACTAGAAAATTCATCTTAATTGATTTAAATATTACGCAGTAATAAAATAAAAGTAAAGAAATCGTTCTTATACGTTTGAAGATTTGAGTGAGACTGAAGCAAAGTCGTTCACGGATTTAGAATCATTATTGATAACGAGTTAGAAATCCCCGGGGAATCTTATGTCACGTTTTCAAGAGATCAAAATTCCGATCTCAAACAAATTTTAATTAAAAAAAACTTCATAAATTGTTTTACTTCTACTGAATGACTGCATTTACTTGCACATTTTATTCGTACATCTAGTGCATTTGTTCACTTTCCATACCACAATTCAAGTTCATAAAGTTTTTTTTCAACATCGCATAGAAACAAGTTGTACAACATGATCCAATCAATCTCGTTTACAGCTTCCCAGTTTATAGTTCGCATGGCGCAAATTTCTTCAATCATAAATCTTGTGTGTGGGTTAATCAGACTTGTCGCTTTTCTTACAGCGAGTTGTTTGAAGTCTTCCGATAAATCAATCGAGTTCTCGATCTCAAGTTTCTTGCCGATGATTTTTAGAAGTGCGCAAACTGTTTCGAGTGTACTTTCATTGCAGAAAGATTCGTCAATTAGTGCAGATACACACTGCCTTATCAAAATTGTTGGCAGAAAGTCTAACATGTAAAGATGTCCGATGAATCTGAACAGCGCAATAGGTCCACGAAGCTTCTTTAAGCACGATTTCGAGTTGATTCCAAAATCATCAGTGACTTCAAAGTGCCTGCTATTGCCATTAAGCTGCCCAGAATTGATCAAAGTCTGTCGCTCTAGAAATGTTTCGATTGAACTTTTGGCTTTGAGATTAAGTTTTTCTTTAAACGTCGTCATTTTTTGTGTTTCCGGGCAGACATGAACGCTCGACCACAGCAGCTTCGTGCATAAAATTGCGAAAATTTTCTGACACTCGTGATTAATTGCGCTTTCAAAAAGCACGTCAACACATTGTACGAGGCTTTCCACTGAATCAATTTCAAGCAGTCTTGCCTTGTAGACAATCATTTCGATGTTGGCGGGTGTTAATATAGTTAGGAGATTATTCAATAAGTCGGCTGATCTGTCAGCTGTTGCAAGGGGCTGCAAGTTCTTTTGAAGAATCAATATTTCGTCTTCTAAAACGTGATTTGAAGTTTTCAATTGAAAATTCTTCAGCTTTGTTTCAACTTACCACTGAAAGCAGGTGGTAAAGGGATGACTGGAGGCTTTTTCTTCTTTTGTGGCTTGATAGGCATTGTGATTTAAGGTGGAGTCTTCAATCTTGTACTATTTTCGTGCCCTTTACATTGGCGGTTTGTTACGATGACGCAAATGCTTCGTTGCTTAGCTGCACGTTGTTTAGACTGTGGTTGAAAGCTAAAATAATCGAACAATCTGAATTGTCATGCGATTGATAACCATTGAATATGTTGCAAAAATTGATTAAATTTGTAGTAATTTAACTGTAAACTCTAAATGCTTTTGCTGAACACAATCTTTCGAGCCTAAAAATTAAAACTGCAACAAAAGTTAACAATCGAACCGACCTTGATTCCCCCAAACAATCCATTTGAGAGCTTGAACTTGAGGCATGATTTGTTTGCTATGCTTTGAATAAAACCATCTGCGGGAAGCATGGTTGGATGATTTTTAGGGTTGGGCGACACCTAAGCACGCATTTTATAGCGATCATGCTAGATACTTCGTTTCATGGTGAATTTTAGAGAGCAATTCCGGTAAACAGACAAACTTATTGGGTTTGTTCATGAAGAGTATAATGTATGATAAAAGTTTGTAACTTTTATTCCATTGTTGGTTCATTAACAAGCTTAATTGTAATAAGTTTTGGTAAATTGATATCTTTGGTGTAATTATCAACTGACAACATAATCATTCAACCTCTTTGTCACTCAATCGTTGAACTTTTGCAAACTTGAACGCAGCAAAGCATAGGAAACCAGCATAAAATTGTTTTCTTCAAACGATATCCACCATGAAAAGCACTTCAAGGTAATTACTCATCGTCGTAATGGAACAATAAACAAATTACCGAATTTATTCAAATGAAAAGTGAATCGGAGACAATGGAAATGCGATCTGACGTTGATCATCTCGACTCAGAGTTCAACCAGCATTTTAAGTGAACGGTTTTGTTTTTGTTGTCGCTTTGACGTAACATTTTTTGTGTCCCACAAGAATGATGCAAAAATTCATCAGGCAAATTCAGGTGAATGGTTTTTAAAATAATTTGATCGATGGTTGCTTCATGCGTTAAATTTAATTTTCGTTTTCATGTGGAAAATCAAGCGAAGCAATTTGAGTTTAACACAACGCGGTGTCATTTAATTGTAATGGGATTTAAAACGTGAAATTTTGTGTCTTGTTGATGGAAATGTTTCCGACCTTAATTGAAAATTGCCAGAAAAACAGTCACAAAAAGCTTAGGTCATTGACCAAATGTGTGCTATCATTATCTCTGTGACTTCTCTTTGCAGTCGAGCTCCGTTTTCATTATCAACTATTATTCTAAGCGTGTAAGCGCTACAATCATCTTCGTTATGTGCTGGAACCAGCAGATTTTTGAATTATGGTGCTATGATCACGACATGTAACGGTAAACTTTCAAATAAATTGCGAATAAATAGAATTATTCTGGGAGTTGTGTGTAAGTTTTGTGAATTTTTGTGTTAAAATGTGTTCATTGAACAGTGAAAATGGACTGAAGGCAAGCTTACATTTTCTTGAAATTTGAATCTTATATCGGTTGTTTTAACCTCCAACAGTTTTTACAACAAATATTACGTCAGAACTCCCCCCACCTATCAGGAAACTGAAAGTTTTCAAAGTTCATATTTCTAATAACTTTCCAACAAGCAATGCCGACATATTTAACATCGTTTAAATAATTTTCATTTATTCATGAAAATTCCTTTGACAATCTCGTGTGGAATTGCAAGCGCATTCAAATGTAAATTGATGAGAAAGTTCACTGATTCCGTTGGTGATCTATAAAGGTTTTTGCATTGAAATCAAAACGTTTGCAGTACTGGACAACATAAAAAAGCATTTTTCTCATGCTTTTTACTCTCTTTTTGTTCCATTCTTCGCATGCTCGACTCTCTCAAACATTTTTCAAACTCAGGTGCAACAAACGTGTTGATCGGCGCTTCAGTTTGCTTCCAACCGCCGTCGAATCGACAGCAAAAATCGCGAGAAAGATAAAAACAAAATTAAATCCAGAGTTTCCATTCGATTGCACAGTTTGATGATCGTTCAGCCTGCTGGTTGCCGTTGCAAGACTCTTCGGTGGATAGTATCCAACTGTTTTTGATAAACCATAAGAAGGAATAATGAAGACACTAGACATCACCCAAAAAGATTGTGTAATTATCAGTTCTGCAAGTGCCGTGAAATTCGCGAAGCAAAAATAACAAAGTTCTCACAGTTTCACCAAGTCACAACTGTGAACTTTTCCAATTTGCGGTGATTTTCACCGACTCGTACAGCTTTCGGTTTACTAACAAGCAACAATCGCGATAATACTCTTTAATTAACAAAATTTTACCTTTCTTCGTCGATAATCTTCACCAAAAACTATTTTTCGTTGTCGGCAGTTAATTGACTTTTGTTTCGTCAATCGAATTTAAAGTTTCTATTTAAAACTACAAGATTTGTGATCGTTGAGGCTGAAAAATAGTTTCAAGAAGGCAAAGAGCACCGTGCTCTGGTTTACGGGGCATTAAATTTGCATTTACTACATACATCAACAATCTTGATCAACTTTGTTTCAAGCGCAAGCTTATCACTCGGAGAAAATCAAATCGGGGTCAAGTTGGAAAAGTGTCACCTTTCCATGTGAAATTTCTTTGTTGTTCTAATCTCTAAAAATCTTAGTTAATAATTAAAACAAATTTTTCATAAGCAATCTGACACTTGGAATCATAAGAAATGACGCAACACTTGCACGTTTCCCATAAATCTCTTCAGCTTTTCTCCCATTCAAGCGATAACTTGCTGCAGAAAAGTTGAAAGAAAAGCGAAAAAAACTTTTTCAACCTCACAACTTTACTATTCCAACAATTTACCGCTCAAGATTTTATGATTTCACGCGGCATTAATCACCTTCGGCAAATAATTTCACTTTTGTTTCGATTCCCCCGGATTCAACAATAAAACAAACGAATAAGCTAATTTTATTG
>JPYR01000334.1:60550-79490 GCA_000775305.1 Belgica antarctica
TTTTTTTTTCATTTTCAGGCGTACAAAACGTTTGAAAAGCTTCGTGTTCAAATGAACTTGCCCGGCACACATCCTGTCCCGTCACCACGCGCATTAAACAACGACGATCAGCACATCGCTAATGAGTTCGATAAACATCAGAAGTATCCGCTGGAAATGCTGCGCGGCGATCCGTTCGACTTACCGACATACATCAATCCGACGCGAAAAGAAGTAAATTGAGCGTGCAAAATGATTCAATGAGGTTGAAAAAAACTTTAATTGCTTTCTAGATTCATTTGACTCACGATGACTTCGTTTCGGTCTTCAAGATGGATTTCTCGGAGTTCGAAGCCCTGCCAAAGTGGCGGCAAACGCAGCTTAAGAAGGAATACAAGTTATTTTAGAGAATCTTGCACGAGAAGTCACGACCAGCAAGTTCACGCTAATCCCCACCCAGCCCCAAATTCCATTGTTGCAGCTTGACTAATGTTTTCGGCAGCAAATAAAATTTATTTTCACCTCAAACAAAAATAGTTTTTATTACATTAGTAACCCAATCAGTGCACAGTGGTCGTCTCGCCTTCACCGGAAGCGTCTTCATAGTCTTCGTCGGAACCTGCGAAGCAGAAGCAAATTGAGATTCGTTTACAAAGATTTGTTCCACTTGATACATTTTAATCGCCACGATTCTCACTAGGAAAGAAGATCCCCATAATGAAGTCGATAACTTGCGGTAGAAAATCGCACTGTTCCATAGTCTTCAATATTTTTCTTCTCGCTTGTGGTTGAAACTTTATTTTACGAGGTTTGGAATCACAATCAAAGGTAAAACGACTTGAACTTCAATTTATAGCGAAGAATATAATTGCTGCGGATGAAAGCAGCAGCTATCATCGTTAGATGTCATTAATATTCGATTTATTTTAATCGCTTCTTATCAGTGATTGTGATTTTCAGACAAAACTGATAAAGGTTTGGTCCAATTATGACGAAAACGCAGAACATTGAACTGCGTTGAAGGTTTGCCATTGAACTTTGAACGTGGAACTAATTTTCATTTGCCACGGAATGTGTGATGCAAATTGATGTGTGATAGTAATATTAGTGTTCAACAGGGGCTGTGCTTGAATGGCGTCAAGTTAGAAACTAAATAATACACATATTTATGTTAAATCGAAAAACGACAAGCCCCAAACTTTCTAATCATTAAAAGCTAACCATTCGGAAGTTTGATTCTTTTTTCGCTGCCGTGACAAAACTTACAATTTCCCCCCAATCCAATTTATTCCCAGCTCCATTCCTACAACAAAGTTGATCAAGACAGTTGATTAATGGTTGTTTCATCTCATCTTGTACTGATTGTTATGTTGCAAATGTAATCTGGAAAATGTAACGAGCTGTTCTTTAGTCTTGATAATCGCAAATCTTAAAGCTTTAGCTGAAAGAATTACAACGCGATTGACGAAACAAAAATCGATTTGGTGGTTTACGATGAATGTTGCAAATATTTTTGGCTAAATTTATTAATCTTGATTTGAATTAACAATTACAAGAATTACTGAACAGTAAAAAGCAAAAGCTTGTGATTGAATAATTATTGTCGAGACAGCGGCTTTATTGCCACTCAAAAGCTTGTGAAAATCATGTTGAAAACTGGTCCATTGGCCGTGCATTTTTTGTTCGATTGAATTTCATGCTTCTAATGTCTTATGATTTAAGATCGCATTAAAAAAAAGAAATTGTGTAACAATCAATCTTGTGGTTTCAACTGTCTGGTTTATGTAATTTTAGCTTGGGATGGAACAGAGCTGTGCAGTACCAGTAATTTACACATTTCACAAATCTATCGATCGAAACTCTTATCGAAGCCACTCGAACATCATGTAGCTTCCTATCACTACCAACTGTATGCACGTACAAAGCCATGCACTGATAAGATAACAAACGCAATTGTTTATTTACACAATTAAATCGTCACGTTCCAAAAGGTTTATTGAAGATCAATGAACAAGTTTAAAAGCTCAGGTCAGATGGCCGTGTTTCGTCTGGATGCTGCTCATAATACTTTTTCACGTTGTGCGTGTAGAAGAACTGTTTGCCATACTCGTAGGTCGAGATCATCACAGCGCACGCAGTTATGACTTTGAGCAGTCGTGGAGTGAGGCCGGCGTAGAAGCCGGTGATTCCTCGGGACCTCCAGATGTTGCTGATTGTGTGCATTGTTCCGGTCATCTTCTTTTTGCCTCCGTTACTGCTGTAAAGGAACTTTTCACCAAACTCGATCTGCTGGTGGGTCTTGATCACGTCGAACGGGCAAGTGATAAAAGCTGCCATGCAGCCTGAAAAGCCACCACCGACAAACGCCTCGAGCATGTTGGGTTGCGTGATGTCTCTGCATCGCTTGAACGTTTCGTAACAAGTCCAGTAGATGCTGGAGAACGGTGCGTCTCGCATGATTGTGGGGAAAAGTCCCTTGAACAGTCCACGTACACCTTCCTTTCCGATCATCGTCTTAAACGCAATGCCGACTTCCCGGTAACTGACTTTCTCCGATTGAATCTTCGTTCTGATGAGTTCAAGTGGATTCACGACCGTCACAGCGAAGCACCGAGCCGAGCAGCCGGCCACGAGTGGAATGATCGTGGGCATGGTGTATTGGTCGGGGTCGGAAAGGTTCAGGTAGCTCATGTGATAGTCTTTGAGGTGGATTCGGATTTGTTCGTAAGCGACGAAGTAAAGCACGGTTGTTGGAAGCGCAAGAACCAGAGTTGGTGCCAGGCCGGAATACAGCGTTTTGACTCCTTCGCCTCTCGAAATTTTTAGGAAGGCATCCTAAAATGAGGGTTGCAACAGATACTTCCAGTTACGGTGATTGTCGTACTTACTATGGTGCCGTTGAATTTTTGTTTGTCTGGTACGAGGCTTCCGGTCGGGCCGCAAGGACACAAGTGATCCATGAGTCCATTGCAGTATAAATAACACTTCGACGACAACACCAGCTTCTCTTGTACTTGTAGCCTCGTCTTCACTACGTCCATCGGTGTCATCAAGAGGCTCGTGCATAGCGCGCCGGTGACACTTGATGCAATTTGTTGATAAGGCCTACAACAGCAACAAGAAAAGATTGTTCAGCGTTTGTGTAACTTTCCGGAAACTGGTGAAATAAATACCGAATGCGGAAGCGTTGGTCGTCGGCGTCGAAGCCGTGAATTTTGTTATTATTTGACATCGCCGATTAGCTAGATCACGATATGCAACGCGTGAAATTTGACTAAAACTGAATTTTGATGTTTACATCAACATCGTCGAGTCGAGAAGGGGAAAAGTTGGAACGCGCTAAGCCACAACTCAAATGTTGCTGCGCCGCCACACTAGGAAAAAAATCATTTTTATTTATAATCCGGAAAATCAGCCTATCTGAACGAAAATCCACCAGTCCAAACGAATTAGGCGTTTTTTGTGGAAGTTCTCCTTTTTTTGTATAGGAAAATGAATAAAAACAGAAATTTTGGTTTTACCAATAGAGTCAGTAGGCTACTTAGCGGACAGCGATTTCGTATGTTAGTCAGCGGACAGCGACTGATGCTGACGTCATCATGTCTCACACAAGGGCTGCACCATCGATGTTGTATTTTTCCCTTGAAGTGCCACACTTTGTCCACCTTCCGTTGCTTCGAGAACACTGAGCAACGAATATTCGATTTTATATACGCTTAGCTTCAGTGCAACCTCCGAAAAATTTAAGGATGTCGCCTTTTGCATCGGCGTAGCGCTTCCATCGGTTTTTCAAAGTAGAAGCAGTGAAACTTTATTAAGCAGTTTGTATTTGTAACGTTTTTTGCTTATTAAAACTGTCCATTTAGTGCCGTATCCGTCACTGTCCACTGAATAACACCCTGTCCGTTTAGTAACATATAAATGAGCTTGACTTTGTAGTTTAATTACGCTAAGTAGGGTGGCCTTAGAGAAATTCTAAGTACACCCAAAAATCAACAATATAGTCATTTCAAAATTGGTGCCCGGTCCATCACAACATTTTGTTTGACAGAGTCTCTAGGCGCTGTTGGCTGAAAAAGTCGATGAAAAAAAGCTTAAATGTCCACTGAGTAGCCTACTGACTCTACTGATAAATAACAATCCAGTTTTTTTTAAAATAAAGTCTCTCAGTTGTGTGGTTCTTAAAGAAAAGTGGATTGCTATTTATCAGTACGCTGTTCCACCCATCCGTATCCCACCCTTTCTCAAAAATCGCAAAAATTCCTTTGATACCATCAAAACAGACAGTCTCAGCTATCTAGTGGTATATTTATTTCTGCAGCCAAGTGCAGCCATTAAGTGCAGGAACTTTCAAAGTTCACAGAAAATAAATAATTTTGTAAGCAGATATTAAGCTTTATTTCCAGAGATAATGATTTCTTATCATAAAACATGTAAATTGAACTTATATTGGCTGAGAAATTTAAACATTTCAACAAAAAAATTAATGGCTGTTTTGACAATTTCGTGAGTGTTATTGCGTAACCATGCCACTTTGTTGCACAAAACTGTGCGCCGGCATCAATCAATACTTTCTTAACAACATTTTTTTTTTATAAAACTTACATATCATGTGCAAAAAAAACATATTAAAAATAAATTTCCCATACAAAATTCCCTTAGTGCGCCGTTAAAAAGTTTTCACAAATAATTTTTGACAGTGTACTGTGACGAGTTTGAAAAGCCGGTAGATGTTGTAACTAAAGTTTTTGTTCCACTTGCAGTTTATTGGTAAATACAGGCATTGAAGTGTCAATTTTACGATTGTTTTGTAATTATAATTTGTTTAATTTATTAAGGAAAATTTCATTACAAGGTTCAAGTCATCAAATAAGATGTTCATATCACAAGGGCATAGTTAAAGGCAATCACTTGTAGAAGCTGTTAAATAAATGTAATTTTGCACCCACTTTGACTTTTTCCAAATCTACCAAATTTTCAGCAATCTTAAATGCATAAGGGTAGACAGTGGCTGGTCCACGAGAAGTGATCATGTTCTAGAACAAAAACTTTTTAAAAAATAATTCTTTAACATCGATAGTTTCAATTATTACCTTGTCTTGCACTACGTCGTCTTCAAGATATTCGTAATTCGCTCTTAGCGTTTCAGTGTCTTTCGGGTACGATGTCAACTTATTGCCTAAGCCAACACCATGAGTCAAGAAAACATTCCCGCTCATGCAGATGCTTGCCACGAGTTTTCCTTTGTTGTATTGGTTTCTCAAGATTTCGCCAACAAGCGCTGATGCTTGGAGATTTTTGTAGCCTTCCCAGCCACCGGGCATGATGACTGCGTCGTACGCATCTTTGTCTACCTCAGTGAGTGCCACGTCAGGAGTGATAAGAATTCCGGTAGTGGTTCGGACCGGTGATTTGCAGTGAATACTTGCAATTGTAACTTCAACTCCAAGTCTTCGAAGCACATCAACTGGTACAACAATCTCCACCGTCTCAGAATCGGTTGCGATCATGAGAAGAACTTTTTTCGACATTTTGATTTTTGCTTTGTTTTAACTTCTCGACTTCACAAATAAAACTTGAATGATGGTTTTAGATCAAACAACTGAGCTTAAATACCGTCGATACGTGTGTGGGATTTTCAGGAAAATGACGAAAACAAAAACGTTCACACGCGTGGTTTTCTCATCGGCAGGTTTTATGTTGCACAGTTTACTGCTAGAATCTCTGTAAATATGACTGTCTAGATTTTTAAAGTTGTGCTTGGCTTATCCACATTATAGAAACGTGCATGAGTTGATAAGAACAGCGCTGTTCACCTATTTAAACCAGAGGTTGAATTTAGACTTTTTTTAGATTTTTGGAGGGAAAAAAATTGTTAACTTTAGGGTTTGCTTTAGAGTTTTTCGGACACACTCTAAAGCTAAAGTCTAAAGTTGAAGTTTTTCAAAACCCTAAAGCTAAAGCTAAAGTTGGTCCTTGAGAAAACTTTATAGCTAAAGCTAAAGCTGGTCCTTGAAAAAAGTCTAAAGTTATAGCTAAAGCTAAAGCTGGTGTTGAAAAAAGTCTAAAGCTAAAGCTAAAAGCTATAGCTGGAAAACGCCAAAAAATACCTAAAGTCTAAAGTCTAAAGCTAGCTGGAACTAGCGGTGACAAATTTTTCTTTTAATTCGAGCTCCAGTCTGACTGCTTGACTCCTGCACTTACTGAATTTTAAGCTCCGAAAAAGATTTTTGCAGGGAAAAAAATTGTTAACTTTAGGGTTTGCTTTAGAGTTTTTCGGACACACTCTAGAGCTAAAGTCTATAGTTGAAGTTTTTCAAAACTCTAAAGCTAAAGCTGGTCCTTGAAAAAAGTCTAAAGCTAAAGCTATAGCTGGAAAACGCCAAAAAATACCTAAAGTCTAAAGTCTAAAGTCTAAAGTCTAAAGTCTAAATTCAACCTCTGATTTAAACTTGAAGAAGAGAAAGCATTCTCTAAAAGCGTGTGAATATTAAATTATGGTTGGCATTAATTTAGTTTGACTTATTACATGACACGATACGGTGACGAAATAATTGCAAAATAAATGGAGAACTGGATTCCAAGCATTTGTAAACGAAATAAGGGAAGACCAAGCAGCCCCAGAAAGACGATGTTGAAGAAAATGGCTCGATATTTTGGCGAAGAAAATAAAAAAATTAAGATCTGTGGAAAAAACTAGAGACCACGCCGTATCTCCAAAATAATATAGAATAAAACGATTATAATAATAATAATAATAATAGAAAGCTTACCACATCGTGAGAAAGTCGTCAACGACAATTTTTGAAACTTGAAATCTACAACGATTTTGTCCACGATTCAGTTGTGAACATTTGACGACTTCCGTGAACATCACGAAAGCAACCATGTACATGACAATCACTTCTTCAAGAGAATCTAGCAACAAAATTAAAACAGTTGGACCTCGGAAAAATGTTTAACAAAGTATACGGAAACGTCCTTATCAAAACTTTCATGGAAAACCTTGAGAAAAGCATCGGCTTCAAACCGAAGTTTCCAATTCCGCCAGTAAGTTTCATAAAACCAATCGTTAACTGACAAATATTTTGGTCTTCTAGGGAGTTTATGATGTCAAGAACATTTTGTTGAAGGATCTGTTCGTTCCATGGTCATTCAGCATCAACGGCACTGTGGATCTCCGGTTCGTTGGCAAGGTTCAAGGCAAGAAGACGAACTCCTTCATGACCAGCATTCTCCTGAATGGCGAATACAAATGTTTTTGAATGCTTGTCACAATTTTCCCTGTAAAAAAGCCTCCAACCAACAGCGCTCAGTTTTAAATTTAATTTTCTGCAATTTTATTCTTACGCAATTTACATCGATTGCTATAATAAAACTTTAAATCTTTGTTTTTCACTTTTGACTAGTTGAATGAAATATTCAATGGAACGTAGATCAAAATCTTGTCATTTTGTTGGGCGACGGGAGTTCAGGGTTCACCATTTCATTGAAGTTTAGGTTGTAATGTTCAATGAGGTTTCGTTTTCCGCCGCCTCGAAGAGGCAGTGTCGGAACCTCACTAGGCGACAAATATTCATTTGTTTGACTGGTGTCGTCGACGTTTGATCGGGTGCGCATTGTTGGGTTGACGCATTCGTAGATACTCTAAGGTTAAAGGTCAAGATTAGTTTATGAACTGGTCATCGCAATTGTTTTCTTACCGGTTCCGATATGAACTGATTAGCTTGAGCAAAGGCAAGAGAGGTGAGTGAAGGCAACGCTTGTGTGAAGTCGGACCTGGCAATAGACCGAACGATCAAGAAGCATCTGGGAACCATTAGGAATCCCAGAATAATCCAGGCCGTAGCTTGAACACCCAGTGGAATCATCATTTCCCGGAGGTTATTGTTGATCATCGACAACGGTATCCAAATTGTCCAACAAACCAGACACGCGACCGACGTGATTACGATCAAGATTCCTTCGCGGTAGTTTCTTTGCGATTTGAAGATGAATGGCGTCAAGATGACAAGCATTATCAGCAGCATTGCATCATATCCGATGATTCCCCAGAACCAGTGGCCGTAGTAGACGCTTTCGCAAGTCACGTGCCGCTGATGGGCGTGCATCATAATCAGCAGCTGCGTCGACAAGCCAAGTTGAACGAGAAAGCTGAAGATGCAGATGATGCTTTGGATGTAGCCGTTTACATGTGACAAGAAGCCGCCTTCGCTTCCAATCGACGCCAACATGATTGCGCGCGACAAGAGAAGCGAGAAGGTCAGGCAGTAACAGACAGAGACGACGAAGATTTTGATGATGCACATTGAGTTGAAGATTTCGATAGCGTCATTGATGTTGTGTAGCTCTTTTCTAAATCCCGAGTACTCGATGGTGAATGGAAAGAAAGATGCAAACTGGGCGATAAGTGCAAGCAGCATGACGACCGAGCCAATCGGATTCCCTTCAAGCACGTCTTCCATGCAGATTCGCACGATAAAAAAGGTGAGAATCGATATGCACAGCAAAATTCCGAGAGTGGCGACCGTCAGACCGATGGCTACCCACAACTCCGACCGTATTTGCCAGTTGTACACTTCCATGACTTCACCTTCGGCGGTGAGATCAAAGTTGTTGACTTCCGGTGGAAATTTCTCGTCCAATTCAAACTCATCAATGCTGTGGTGACGAGGTCTGCTTCTGTTCTGACTAGACGGCGGCATCATTAGAGGTTTTTCGCAAGACATCAATGTACTCAAAGAAATCAAGTCTAGCTGATCGGACATGTAAACCGTTGTTACGTTCGTAACGAAGTTTGTAGTCGCGATTTTCTTTAGTTCAATTGAGTGACTCGTTTCGTAATCATTCGACGTGACCTTCTTGAACACATTGTACGTCATTTGGTTTTCCAGTCCTTCGAGTTGCAGCAGTTTGAGCATTTTCTTGACGTCAGTCGTGGAAATTTCTTCAGGCACGTGGAGATCGTTGAAAATTTCGCACTTTTCCAAGTCCAACTTTTCACTGGGCGACGAATGGTTGCAATTCTTCCAGATCGCATTGTTGATGGACTTACAGATTTCAAGGAATGTTGACGCCACGACAACGAATTCAGAAGGCGTGGTAGAAGCGTTTGTGAAGTTTTTCAAGTAATTTCCGTCGATTTCCGACTCAACAGCCACGAAGGAATGATTTGGAATAGCTAGAAATGCGGAAAAATTAATTAGAGCGGAAATTCATTAGAACAATTTCTAAGTAAATGTGCAATTAACGGCTTTAGAAATTAATAATTAAGTTCTGTAAAGCGTAAGTCATTACTCACCAGCCATAACAAATTCTTTAGCAGACAAAGGCACGATAACGAGACTTGCATTCTTAGGAAACTGTTGAGCGGTCATGAATTCTGCATCGCCGACAAAGACGGAAATCTTATCAGCCGACGGCGAAGAAGCCTTGAAGCATAAATTTTCTGACTTCAAAACGCTTTCAAACTGCGTGCTTCGGTTGAACGTGTCTGCTTTGAGCTCCACTGTAGCATTGCTCTGGCTAGCCGGCAGCGGAAGCTCGTTCAGAAGATGCGCGACTTTTCTAGCCTTCAGCGATTCTATGGCTGGCAGCGACCATATTTTGAACTCGAAGCTTTTCCCTTTCAGCATTTCATTGTGCCACAACTCGTTCGATAAGAAAACGCCTGCAAAGGGAACATATAAAAAGCGACATAAATTAACACATTCCGATAAAAAAAATATCAACATGTGTGGAAAAGCCCACAACAATCAACTTCAGAAAGCGAAATTTAATTTTTATTGCCTCACTTTTTGTTTTGTTTTAGGCATTGTGACCACAAGTGCGTGAAATTGCTCATCAAAACCAGATTGTATTCGTTTGAGAGCGCACAAAAAAGTTTAATTTGCGTTCAATCGTATCAGTTTTCAGTTTTCTTTCATGAAGGGATCGGCGATCGTAAGTGGAACATAAAGAATCGATTTCACGGCGTGTGTAAGCTGGGAAGGGAAGTCGAGAATTTATTGAAGTAGAATAGCTGCTTCGGGGCTTGGGTGTGGAAGTTTTTAATTATCTCGAAGATAGCAATTAAGTTAGATCTTTAAAAGTTAGGTATGTTAAGAGTTTAACCTCATAACAAAAGCTTTATCAATTTTCAACTTAAAAATTATATTTTTTATTACCGCTTGCCACTGAATTTCACACTTTCAAGGTTTTGAGAAAAAAAATCCATAAATGGATCAGGCCCTAACCCTTATTGACCTACTAACCATGCACTGTCAAGTCTTCCCTTGCAAACACCCGTAATGTACACCGGTTCACCTCAGGAACGCTTCATTGTCTTCGACTTTCGTTGCATGAACATGAAAACCAGCTTCATCGTGAGACGCTTTCCGAACATCGCACGCCACGACTTTTTCGTGTTAATCACTGCAGTTGATCGCTTCTTTATTCAAAAATTATATTCATTGTTCGAAGGCACGGAATCAACGCAAATGGAATCCGAGAAAGGCCCAATTGAGCAAACAAAAGCCAGAAATAATTAAGAAAACAATCATTTTTGGGTGTTTCGAGGCACAATCTTTTGAAGGTTGTTTCTGCGATTGCGGAAATTTCTCATTCAAGTTTCTCGCTCAATGTTCATTCTCTGGAAAGTGTAAAAACCGTTTTTTCGACGATACATTAACAGCTGACGAGATAATTGGTTGAAGCGACAGCAGAAGAGGTTAATAACATTTTCTAAAACATTTCGATGTCTCATTCGTAGGCATATCCGGAAGTTAACAATCGCCTAATGGATCCCGAATTGATATTAATGACTTCGTTTGGTTTGAATCAACCTGAAATTCGTTGAAAAATTGTTCGGGTCAATTGTGTTGTTAGGTCACGATTTTTTTAGATTGTAATGTAATTTTTAGGTTAAGTGTTCACTTAAAAACAAGAATTTAAAAAGTTAACAAAACTTTTAAAAGAAGTCTTCCCAGAAACTTGACAAACAAGTTTGACAAACTTTCCACACAAACCCGCATTGAAACGTTCTAGCAATATCGGAAGTTGAAAGGAAATAACGAAACATCAAGTGATAACACTTAAACTGACAATTGTCATCTGCTACCACTCGTTGCACTTCGCCTGTTCTCCATGTGCTTCTAATTTCCCCCGGAAATGGCAGTACACATCAAATTTATGAAATTTTTCGTTTGTGAAAGCCACGATATGAAAAATCGATAAAAATCATGTTTCATGTTCGCTTCGATGGCAACGGCGAAGGTGTTGTGTTTGTTTATAGCTTGGTTACCAGGCATTTCCAGCCATTTAAAATGGGTTTTTGAAACGCGTTTAACGCAAAACGTATCGTTGCTAAAGCGAGCAACGCAAGATAATTATTGCAAGGTCGATGAATTCTTCATTTACGAGCCATTTTACTCTTCGTTGATCGCTTTAACGGCGAACAAAAGAATCGAAATGGTTCAAGAACGATGCGTAAGGTAGCACGTGGTTACCCAACACCGGGCAAATTAAATGTTCTCAGATTTCACTACTCATCGTCGAAATTAAGAAAACAAAAAGAAAACGAGAAAAAGTCAGTTAGTGGAACGTTCACGAAGACTTAACCGCCAAACGAACATTATCAGATTTTTAATTTCATTCCGGCAAAGTTTCTGGGCTTTACCGTACGTCCACAATAACGACGTGTGCCGTTAGAGAATTCACCAGGCATTTTGGTTGTTTAATTAGGGTTGGTGTACAAATGCAATTAGGATGGAAATTTGCATTAAGAAATTACTTTAGGGCAATTAAGTAGCCAAATGGGTCAATAAAGCGGCTTCAAAATGATTTTCAAAGCTTGCCTTGAAGGTTGAAACTCAATAAAGAAATTAAAATGCGATCAAACGGTTTGCGGTCGTTGCTTATGCAAAGAAAGTTATAAACGGCTTTGATCTTTGTGAAACAAATTGTTAAATACGGCAGTCTTGCGAAGTAATCTTGAGTGTCATTTAACTTTCTATATCCAAAATTGCGCTTACAACCAAGGAAAATCTCATGAAAGTCTTGAAATCTCCAAAGAATTACGAGCCCGAACCCAAAACTGACTATGAACCCGAAAATGTGTTTCGCGACACGATAAAATTAAAACTTGTCATAAACAGCTCCATTAAACTGCGCGCGTTCGCTAATTCGCCCAGCACTCTCTAATGTGTTTATATCATGTCATAAAAAGTGTTTTGCATCGTTTCATTTGCGTCGTGTGACAAATTTCGAGCATTTCATTTGAAACTGTTAATGCGAAACATGTTTCGTTGTTGCTAATTAGGCAACACTCAATTAAAGACGCAATTTCAAGTGGAAACTGTTGAATGCCGACTTACCGAAAGGATTATCCACGCAATGTTCCAAGTAGTCGATCTCGTTCTCCAGGACTTCCAAGAGATTTTTAAGCTGGCTGACCTGCACAATTCGAACGCCTGTGAAACCAACAAAGTCAGTGCGAAGGTCAGAAATAAGTTTCCGATAGAAAACCTCACCGATTGTGACATTGTGAATCAATAAATCAATTTCGTTAATGTGATTAACAATAAATTTAATGATTTCTGTTGCATTGTCCGCCTGATGTAAAATCACCGTTACGATTATGTCGCCACCAATCGACTTAATTGAGTAATTTTGGCCGGTTGCGTCATCGGCATCGTTGTTCTTCGTCAGACATAAGCCATCAATGGTCGTGGTGACTTCAATTAGTGCTTCATCGTTCGTCACTTCACTAATGCGCTGGAGACGCGTGGTGTGGGTGGTCGTCGTTGAAATTACAGATGCTTTGGGGAGAGGCACAAAATGTACATCTGATGAGTTTTTCTGTGGCAAAATTGTCGTGGCAAGCACCATTGCTGAGTCTTTAGCTCCCAACTCACTTGGCGATGCTAATGACGGCGTCAAAAGTTCATCACAATAATGCTGTTGACAAAGAAGTAAAATGCCTGTGAACAAAAATAGAAATTTATAGCTTGCTTTGAACGCATTGACGTGCGGCACTAAATGGAAAATCCATAAACTGTGTATAAAGAAATTTAGATTTCTATCAGAATGTTAGGTAAACGCACGAGACAGCAGTGCAGGCAGGTTTGGAGGTGGCAGAACATCTGTTCTTATTAGCAGCCTTATAGAGATTTTTTTGTGGAAAGTTCCAAATGAGTTTGTAATGAGGTTGAAGTTGGTTTTTTGATAGGCCCTTCCGGATCAAGTTTTCTTTTTATAACAGCCCCTGTAATGAGGTTTGTTCATACGAGAAGACACATTGAAAATTTTGAATTTGACTGCCTTCTTCTTTGATTTCAATCAGCAGTCAAAACGACAAAGTTTACAAGATGAAAACAACATTCGTTTGAATGAAAATTGTGACAAAACTTCTTTCAGTCCCCATTTCAACACGAATTTCCATCCATAAGTAAATTCGTTTCAGTGGTGATGTGAAATTTGACCGCTATAAAGAGGCATGGACAAGGATGGGGTGTAAAGTAAGCACAGTCTGATGAAATATTAATTTTACGAGCAAAACGCTTTAAGTGAAAATCGATGAAGCAAGCAAACTGGAGAGACGTCAGTGAAGACTTAGCACAGTTTTAAATGAACCAAGATTTGGCATTCAGTTTGCGGCTATATTTAGAACGCGATGAAGTGGCTTTGCAAAAGCTTAACAGAGAAAGCAAATGGAAATCACACACGACTGGTGTCGTAAGTCAATTAATATTGGATACGATGTACTGTCATCGTCCTTATTCAATTACAGAAAATCACGTTCAATGTTGAAAGGCTTCTGGGAAGCACTCGATCGTTAAAAAGCACAATCATAAAGTGTTGCGTGCGTCGGGACTGCCATTACGTATCAACATCTTGAGAAGGAAGGAAACGTCGATAAACTTTCATTCGAATTAAGGAGTCGGGCGCTTGGGATGGCAGCCTAAAAATGTGGGAATTAACTTGAAAACCACATGAAAAACGCTGTGAAGTTTCTTATCTTGGTCTTGCCTTGAAATTCGAAGTAGTTTTTCAACCTAAAGTGAACTAAACTTCACCCTTGATAATATACCGAGTCAAGAACAAGAAGTTATTAAGGGCAGTAACGAAAGCTGGCGTTGTTAATCACAGCGAGCGTTTATCGTGTACGATGAAGTTATTTATGGAAGCGATGGAAATGAGCTTCCGCGTACACGGAACCTTTAGACAAGAGCTTGAGGGAAAACGAAAGGGTTAAAGGAGAATTTCTAGTGAATTCTGGGTCAACTTAATTTGCCATTCAATTGTACCCCGAGAACAGGCTCTGTTATGAATAACAATCGGCCATTGCTTTCGTGCCATCCCAGACGCAATAATTGAAAGCAATTTCATGTGCATGAGAAGGCCCAAGTTTGATACCATCGACTTTCCTAGCAACCGACAATGAAAGCTTGTTTTTTGTCCTGGGGGGCAATTGGAAGTGACGGCATCAAAAAACAAAAGTCAACAAATTGAATTACACACCAACAACTCCAATGTCCATGTCGTTATGCAAACCTCTTCATTGCTTTGAAAGCATGGCAAACTTAAGTCCTTGTACTTTGGGAGGTGAAAAAAGCACAGTGAAACGTAATTATTGATTACACATCCCAGGGAAATCGACAAAAGGAAAAAAGTCCGAGAAAATGAAAACCTCCAGCCTCGTTAGCTGCACGTAAACAAGAATGTCGAAGAGAATGAAAAATACTTTAAGGATTCAGCGATGCAGTAAATTGAAAAGGTCAATTTAAGCGGGAATCTCTCCGGCATTTTGTGGGCTTCTTTGGGAAACTTCAGTACTATGCTGGCACAATAATGAATTCGATGGAAATAAAGGTCTGCCAAGTGTTTCAGGGTGAAGCTGAAAAGTCTTCTTTTACATAAATTCCAATGATAGATTTACTTGTCATAAAAAATCTGACACAAGGAAAGCTCTTTAGAAGTTCTGATTGCTATTAATTTAACCACCTGCAATTTCCACCAACAACAAATGAAAAGCACATTGATCGTAGCGATTTCAATGTACAACTTCGAAGTTGTAGTGGAAACTCAGTTTAAAAACAAAAAATCAATGCGGTGCCTGGTAAAACCTGCCTCGAAGCAATTTAATTTCATTGTCACACAAAATACGGCAATTTAAAGAGTTGAAGGAAGGGTGACTTACCGACACTATAATAGAAAATAATTTTTAGCGCCATTATTGATTAAACACATCGGGCGGTGAATGGAGAAATGAAAAATTGAAAACAGTTTTTATAGTCTAGATGTTTTTCATATTTTTCCGTAGCACTTGTTTTCCAAAATCGTTACAGTTTCATGAAATTTATGTTTCGAACACCACGCAAGTGGAAGTAAAAACTTCTGTAATAACCGTTGAGATGGAAATTGCAATTTTTGCTGTTTTCACTGTTCACTTCAATTTCATTTTTTTTCCATTAAAGATTTAATTATTCGACATGAATGCAGTTCAGTGCACTGTTCTTAACTCAATAACAATCGTTTCGATTTTAATTCATTCCGCTTTTCCACCGGCCAACAACCCCTTCAGTGGCGTTTTTATCGTCAACTCGTGCAACAAAAATGTGTCACAAACGGAGAGAGAAGCGTCGACCTTTCAGCAAATCAGGTTACACAGTGCGGTGGGCCTGTCGTTACTACACGTTTTCATTCTTTTCCCTTCCTGATAGATAGCAACACAACAGAACACATGCGAACAAGCGCCAAAACTTTTGTTGTCATCAATTTTTCATGAAAGCGCGTCTCTGGGGCCGATGTTGAAATAATGATTCACTGCGCGGTGATTCACGAATGCGTGCTAAGTAAAAAGTCCAGAAGTCCCTTGCTGTGACGAACAACTTCACATGTGACAACATAAAAATAATTTCAGCCACAAACTGTTTTTGCTTCCTTCACTTGAAATTTTTATAACTTTTTATGCTGATTTCGCACGAGAATGTCGATTGGCCCAGATTCGGAATCCTTTTCTGCTTTTTTCAGTATTTTCTGGATTTATTCGCTCATTTAAACTCTTACGAAATGATCCACGACCTTAACGCACCCGACCTAATGACACATGATTTTTTTATGAAGCACTTAATAGTCCGATAAACGTTCTGCGGGAAAAGCCAACACCGAGCGCAGAAAAATTTGACTCCAGAGCTCGCGTGTTAGACTTGGCCGATCGTCTAATGTTGAATGAAAACTAGTCGTCGGCTGGTGTGTACGTTTTCTCCATTTACTGCCCTTAATGCTTTTTCCACAGCCTTTTTCTCTTTTCTTCTCTTTCGTCGGCTGCTTCGTTGACGTCGCTCCCTTGACGTAATCGTTTTTCAAACATAAAAGCCAGCGAGAAATGTTTCGTACTAAAAATTTAAAATCGATTCAAGACAACCGTATCAAAAAACCTTCATCGCGTGTTCCGAGCGCAACGTTATAAACGAGAATGAGCATAAGTTTTTGTTTTGTTTCAAATTTTCTTCTTTTTTCTCAAAAAAAAATGTATAATTTTAGTTTCATTCTCCATAAAGCATCAACAAACAAAATCTATACACGAACTTACGGTTCGATGGGTCTTACGCGCTCGCTCTCTTTCTCTCAATTTATTATTTGAGCCACTTTAAAGAAAATAAAACTTGTAGCTTGCGACTTGAAATTATTATTTTCAAGCAATCTCGACATGAAATTTAATGAGGTTCTGGTTCTCTGGGGGGCAAAATCGTGATTTTAATCGTCCCCGATGTTAATCAGACAATTGCCAATTCAAATGCAAATCAAAAAAAAATCTGACCAATTGTTTTTATTCATTATGTGCGTGGTGTAAAAATTCGGTTATTTGACCTGACGAATTCAATAATCGATTGTTGGCGCGCGTTGGGTAATTCATTTTATTAAACTGCCTAAACAAGCACGAGAGGCTTAATGGTCAGTTATCATGCTCAATATTCAACGGCTTAGCATATCGTATGAATTATTTATGGATGGACTCGGGATTAGGGCGGCTGGGTGACTGGACATATTAAGAAATAATTACTGAAAAACAACGAAAGTAATTAAAATGAATCGGTTGACATTAAAAGATTGGAATGGGGTGACCATGGGTGTTGAAAACACTGTGCGGTGGCGACAACATCCATTTTTGTTATAAATTTGGAGTAGGGTGACCAGAAAAGCAATTTTTAGAAGTATTGCAAACGTCCCAGTTATGATCCAAAATGTATAGTCACCTTACATTGAAAATCACTCTTAAATGTTCATTTACCCGCTCACTGCCTGGTCACCCTTAAGTTTGAGTTTTTTGTCGAGAACAATCGATTTCTCCCGATGTTATCCAAATTCCCTTCCATCTCATTTCTTTGCTCAAAAGTTTCCACTTGATTGACTCAAGCACCTCGTCGATTACACTCCAATGTGTGATCTTCTTTTGCTATGCAGAAGTTTAATGAAAAAAAATTAAATTTCCGGTGTATGGTATAAAAATAGTTTTTGGATCGTTGTGTCGTTTTTTCATTGCTCGGTAACCTGGTTGAACGTAAATGAGACTGTTATCACCAAGTTGAGCAACCTCAAGCAAGCAGCAAAAACCTTTCCACGCAATATGTCTCCATTCCTCCGCAAACACATTTTCGCTGTGCATGAACGATTACGGTCTTTATCACGTTGATGTAGCATAGAGTTCGCTTCGAAATGTTTGCAACGCCGAAAACGCAATGAAAAAGCAATTTAAAATGTCATGTGGCCTGGCTTCCGGTCAAATTGACGCGAAGGGATGACAAACACGACAAAAAATAATTTGAATGTCGAATGAATGATGATTTTCGCGATGAAGGCTAAAAAAGGATTAAAAAGAAGAAAATAAATAAGTTATCGGTGATTGAACGAGAACTAAAATATAATACATGATGAATGAAAATGCAATGATCTGAGAGAATGTATCTAAGAGAGAAGCGATCGTATCGGAGAGCGACACACGGAATCCTGGATTGATACCATTGAAGAACTGGTGATTCCAACATTTTCTTAAGCACTTCAAATTTTACGTAATTCATTCCTTTCATCTCTTCTTTCATCTCACTACATTAACAGGTCTTCGAGCTCTTTGTTGTTGCAGCATATAAATGCTTTTAGAAGCGTTGTTCAGTGATTTTGATACTTTTTTTTGTTGCTTAAGTAGTTTTGTAAAAAGACGATTAACGAAAAAAAAAAATAACTAGAATTTTAGTTATATCACAGTATTTGTCGGTTACGATCTCGCTAGGGGGTGCTTTATAAGCTATAAGCAACAGAATCGCTTTGTAAGCAAGTATTTTCAGCTGTTTCGTTAAAAATCTGTTTTTTTTAGCACGAAGTACGCATTGTGAAAACTTTTCAGTTTCGGCGTCTTCGGAAGCAAATAAAAATCGTCTTTGTCGTCTTGATGAAGATTCAAAACTAAACTCATTGAATACATTGTTCGAGTGACTTTTCAGTGAATTTTAAGATTCTTTCATACTTCATCGCTAATGTTTTTTGTAAAAACTATTAAAAAATTATTAAAAGTGTGTCGATTACCTTGCTGGTATTATTTGGTATAGAAAAGTCATGACAACAGCTTGAAGTGTGATGATAAGTTCAGGATTTCCGAAAGCTCTATCGAGGTAATGATTAGTTGATTTTTTCTGCTGCCATAATCGTCACATTTTCAAAATGTGGTATAATGGCAGTTGAGAATGGTCGGACTGCATACATTCCGGATTAAAATATACCAAACTTTGAAATTTTCTTGTTCACATATGAGCCAAGAACTTTTTAAATGTACACCAATGACCGTTGGGAATTATTAAAAAACCACTGACTTTCCCTTCAGGTTTTCATTCTTGGATACCACCGCAGGGGGCTCAACTTGGAAGCGGAAGGCTCAGTGTGAAGAAATCAGCATCCATTACGGTAAATTCGGATTTCGTTCAGTTTC